>PVHP010043263.1:0-14594 GCA_004024765.1 Zapus hudsonius
GCATGTGCATATATGCATGCAGTTAAGGACACACATGGACATGTGCACACATGGGTGTGGAGGGCAGAGGTCGACTCCAGGTACCTTCTTCAATCAATCTCACGCTACTTATTGAGACAGGGTCTTTCGGTGAACCCAGGGCTCACTGATTTGCTTAGTATAGCTAGCTAGCTTATTCCAGGGCTGCACGTGTGTCTACCTCCCAAGAACAAGGGTTACAGACGTTGTGCCACCACGCCTGGCATTTATGGGGATCCTAGATATTCAAACTCAAGTCCTCATGCTTGCATCACAAGCACTACACCAATTGAGTCATCGTTCCAGACCCATCAAACAACTCCTGAACTTACTCTCAAACTGCAGCTATGCATGCCTTTCTTTCCCAATACACTTACATTTTGGTGTTTCTTCTGCCTAGCTCATAGAATTCCAAAAGCAGGCTGCCTCCCATCTTACAGTAGACTATTGCAAAAAAGGCACTAGCAAAATAGGGGTGACAATCATGTTTTGAAATAACTTGAGATCTGTTGTGTATATATATACATATATATATCAAAATTGTCCATAAGAAAAATGAGGATTTTATTATATTTGAGCCTTGTCAAAACTCTAAAGTCTCTGAGCACCAGAGATAAAATGCTTCACATGCCTCGACTCCAGAAACAGCCCAATATTTTGATGCTGAAAATATGAGCCTTCGTCTAGCTGCACCTGAGGTTTTGTGTAATACAGCAGGGGTGACCCAGGTTGTTTCTTTAAGACCTTCTGAATTTTTGGATTCTTACCTAAATTTTTGCTTGCTCTGTCTAGGATGACTGTAATAGCTCTTTGCTCAAGATTCTGACTTTCCAATCCACCCTTCCCATTAGGGATATAGTACAGTATCAAGGACATGGATTTGGATTTGAAAAAAAAAATCCTGTCTTATTATTCCTTAACTGGGCCACCTGGGAAGTTAATTATCCTGTGAGTCTGTTTGCTCTTCTTTCTAATGGATAATAAAATTTGCTTTGCAGGGTGTTAATGAGGATATGTGAGCTCATGTATGCGAAGAGCCCAGCAGAGTAAGTTGATCAGGGAGGGTTCATTCCTTTCCTTCCCTCTTACATTTTATCCTGTCACTTTTGCTTAAGCATACAACTAACACAAAGAAAGCAAAGGAAATTAAAAAAAATATCTCAAGACTTCAAAGTTAATGTGTAGGCATTACCTAAATAAATCCCTCTGCTTGTGTAGTGTGGCCAAGCTGCCAATTTACTCTAGTTTCTTACTGACTACACACTCTCCTTGATCTATTTTTCACTTGAGTAAGCCAATATGACTGCATTTTGATTGACACATTCTTATATTATCTTGAAAATATTTTCTAAGTGTCTTCAACTTCCTTAATTGTACTTGACTACTAAAGTATAGAGTAAAATCCCTCTTCTTTCTTTCCCCCATATATTTAGCTTACATCACCAATTATAAACTATCTGTGTTCATCTCAAATTCTTTCATACTTCATATTTTCTCCAAGCTTGGATATAAATCCTTTGAACTGTGGCATAGTATTTTTATTTGTATTTATTTATAACTCACAGTGGATGGTAAACGTATTGAGCTACAAATCTTTTTGATTGTCTGCTGCCCAAATTCTTTCAGTTATCCTTAAATTATTGGATACACTCCTAAAGCCACTGCTTCTACATGAACCACATGGTTTTCCTCTGAGAAGCTCAGTCTTGTTTTAGACATCTAAAATGGGCATCCTAAATACAAATGATTATAAGGTCCTTGAAAGTTCTTGAGTACATGGAGTCAGGTATAAGAACTCAGACTGGGCACCAAGGGGAAATACTCTGTCTGGAGGGCCAGCTTATACTTGTAGGAATTTTGGTTCATGTGTTTTACTTAAAAAAAGTTAGTCTGGATATTTATGTAAAATTTCTCAAATTTTTGCCTTTGGCAAGTATTTTAAAACAGTGTCAGTCAGCTTAAACCTATCTGTGGACAAGAAGAACATGGGGCATATTTGGGCAGTGGTTGTCATCTTGGCTACAAACTGGGGTCACCTGGGGGAGCTTTGAAAAATACTGGCATTGAAGCTACAGACCATGGAAATTAAGTTACAGCCACTGGGGCTGTGTCCCAGACCTCAATATTTTAGCAAAGCTGCTCACGTGGTTTCACCTTCTTGGAAGGTTCAGTATATACCTTTCAAAACTTAGGATGGGCATTCCTGCTAATAGATAAATCAGGTAGGGCTCAAAAGATCTTAGTGTGATTGACATAGACCTTTGAAGATTCCTTTCATCATTGCCTCGCTTGCCTTAGGACTTCTGCCATATAGTGCAATCTGTTATCTTCAGCTACTTCTCAGTCAGTTGCTCTACTATATTCTATCACACAAGGGAAGAAAGTCATTTTTCGTGTACTTGAAATAAATGCTAACTCATTCAATAAAATTACATTGATTCTTAGTATTTTCTATACTTTTTCCTTGAAAAAGTCAGCTCTTTTGTGAATGAATAGCTGAAAATCATATGTGCAGGGCAAAATAATTAACATTAACTATTTTAATAGTGTCAAATCCTATTTCCTGAGGGTGGCTCCATAACAATGTTCAAGAAAAATCCCTGGAGATTTACTGGAGTGACTGTGTATACAGTGACCTCTGAAGGGAACAGGAGCATGAAAACAACCACATTAATAGGACTTCTCCACCTCCATCCCCAAACTCTCAACGTTCAAACTCCTAACGCTTTATATAACCCCAACTCTGATTCTGCTGATCCAGTCCTGATGTAACTTCATCTTAAAGATTTTCAAAATTGATAGTCTTCAAATGCCTTATCATTACCCAACATTGAGCTAATACTTATTGTGTATCCCTTAATACTGTTCATAGGTTTTGGTCACATTATATGATATTTTAAAAGAGAAATACAATTGGGAATGGGTAAATTAAATTACTTGACAAATTCATTATATCACATACTTACCTTTTTGTGATTAAAACATTTAAAAAATATTCCCTCAGTGATTTTCAGAAGTGTGATCTATTGTTAACTCTAGTCATCATAATGTACATAAAGACCTTGAAATTGCCCCTCTCTATATCTGAAGTATTGCTTCTACTATGTCTTCTTTTTTGAGATCAAGTTTTCTATATTTTTAGTAATGTTTGAATTACTGGTAAGCAATAAATTTGGAGGGTTATTTTAGGCTGCTTCATTTTGTGAAATCATGGTATAACAAGGAAATGACTATGCCTCAGGTAAACTTTATGATGACTTAAAATATAAATAATAAAAACCATGGTAAGAAAAAGTCTTATTACTCATTGTGAGATAGTGCTACCAGAATTATTAATGTAAAAAAATACTGATGGATGCTTCAACACTACAAAATGGTTGAAAAACGACATTTTCTTTTGAAGAGATGAAAATTATATGGAAGTCCAGGAATATAAAATATATGTTATGGGTTGGAGAGGTGGCTCAGTAGTGAAGGTGCTTGCCTGCAAAGCCTAAGGACCTGGTTTGATTCTGCAGTGCCCTTGTAATGTCAGATGCACAAAGTGTGGTGCATGTATGTGGAGTTCCTTTGCAGTGTCAGGAGGCCCTGGTGCACCCATTCTCTCTGTCTATCTCTTCTCTCTCTCCCTCCTCTGCTTGCAAATAAATAAATAAATATTTAAATAAAATATTTGTTCCTAACACTATATTAGGTTACCTATAAATTTCAGCAAAATTTTTACGTAGTTCAAGAATTTCTCTCTCTCTCTCTATATATATATATATGGATAAATATATAAATATTAGAAAAGGCATACCAAATTATTCTGTTTTCATCCATTTTGTTGATATAATTAATAATGAATGAAAGTTTTAGATATTTACACTGATATTGGCTTAATATTGCAATTGTACTTTCATCTATAGATCCTCTCTCATGTCTAATTTGAAGTATTCTCCTTAGGTTCTAGTGATTAACACTTATTCTTTGTTAATTGATTTGTAAATTGAATTAAAATGTTTTTATGTGTATGTATTCCTTTTTGGGTTATAAATTGCTTGAATGACCTGACAATTATATTTAGTTTCCCTTTTGTGCTTAGTTAGCACAGTGCTCTGAACAAGGCTGCTACTAGTTAGAAGTTTTCAAAACAGATTAAGTTATTTGGTTTGTTTGTTGAGAGAGGGTCTCCCTCACTTTTGAGATAGCCCAGGCTCACATGGAACTCACAGTGATCTTCCTATTTCTGCCTCCTGAATGCTAGGATTAAAGGTGTGTGTAACACAACCAGCTAGGTAGAATTTTATGTCATATCAAGTTTCATCATGACATCTGTAATTGCTTGATTCATTCCTGAGATGATATAATGACTATATCTTAAATCTTACACAACAAAACACTGACAGGTTATAAGAACAAAGGAGAGAAGTCAGTCAAAACAAGAAACCAATAAGACTTACTCTGTAATCACTTGATGTCACATAAAATATAGGGAGAAATGCCAACCAGATGATGCAAGTGGTATACATGGTAAACCCGATGAACTTGGCCTCGTTGAAATTTTCTGGGCACTTCCTTGTTTTGAAAGCATACACAGTGCATAAGATCACCAGGATCACATCGTAGGTAAGGGAGATCAGCATGCTGGAATCTCTGACATTACACTTTAGGATGACCGTTTCCCGCTTCTCTGGAAGGGTGTACCTCCGGGTACCCGGAGTCTCCAGGATCAGCCACACAGACACCATCACAATTTGCACCATTATCAGACCCAGGCAGATGAAAACCTGAGAACTAGGACTGATGAATTTTGGCCTCTGAGCGCCATTCTTGACTCCATCGAAGATGCGAGCAATACAGTTTGTCTTGGTCAGCAAGGCTGAATAACAGACTGCAAAGGAGGTCCCCAGTCCAAGCCGGCGCAAGGTGCAGATCACTGGTGATGGTTTAGCAATGAAGAAGAATGTCATGCAATAGGACAGCCCAACTCCAAACAACAGGATGTAGCAGAGTTCCCGGCCTGATGCTTTGACCAAGGGTGTGTTGTTGTGCTTGATAAAAACTGTAACAACCATGCAGGTACACATAAAACCCAGGCAGGCAATGGTGACTGGGCCAATGGCCCAGGCGTCTTCCCACTTGATGTAGTCCTCGGGAAGGTCGAAGCATCCAGATAGGTCTGCAGTGGGCCACTGGCCAGGCCCACAATCCATACAGGTGAACTCATCAGCCAGGTATTCGTAGGGCTCACAGGGGATACAGATCCAGCAGCATACATCCCCTGGCTGCATATTTTTCATTTCATTGGGGGCACAAGGGTCACTGCACTGGGAAGTGGGGACTGAGTTCCGGGACCAGTGGATAGAGTCCACATCTAGAGATAAGGTTTCTGCCCAGTGGCCAACTTTCAAGTAGGAATACTTTCCACCCATGTACTGGAAATTGAACACGTTGTATCGTCCCATCCCATCTCCAAAAGTGTCAAACTTCACCATGCTGTCTGCTCCATTATTTGGGTTGAATGGAGCTTTGATATGCAGAATGAAAGAAAAGAAAACACTTGTTTAGGTTTCTCATATGTATTCAGTCAATTACTTTATGTCATACACTTAGCAGAACTGAAGTAACAGGGAAGAGGGATACCCAGCCCGACATAAATTATCAGTTATCATTGAAAGCTACACATCAAAGAGGGTAGAGTACTTATACACTCATAAATTCACTCACTCAACATTGCTGAGTGTCTAATGGTGCCAAGTGCCAGTAACAATAATGAGCACAATACACTGCTGTCTTGAAATGCAGTTATTATGCAGCCGAAAAGAACTGACAAGCATGTTTCTGTGTGATCTGAAAAAAAATCTTTTTTGAAAGATTTACAACAGGAACTAATGCTGCAGTTATTTATGGACAGCCACTAAAATATTTACCATCTTAAATATTTCCATGTAAATATACAATTAATGGGAAGATTTTTTCTCTTTAAAAATAAGATGTCTCAGTATACATTATACATCTTAAATATTTCATATATTTCACACAAAAATTAAACTAAAATTAAAATTAATCTAAAAATTAAAACACTCTCCGATGGAGATTCTGTTTGTATTTTTCAGAAGGCAGTGAGAGAACCATGGCCAACCCAATTTCCACCAATATGCCTTGAGATGATGGCTGACTTCCTGGCAAGAGATGAACCACCCCTGGCCTATTGGGTAGGCCCCAAATAAAACCTATGAGGAATTGGTGAGATAAACAAGAGACCTGTCACCACAGCAAGTCAGATAACCCAGGATAGGTCAATGAGACAGACACCAAAGATATCTAACCCAATTCAAAGCAGAAACCCAGAGACACTTAAGATCTCAACAATACAGGAGACCTAAAACTCACCCACTATGACTCAGGGAACTGAGGGAAGAGAGGGTGGAAAGATTCTAAGAGCCATGATGGGAGAGAACATCCAGAGTCATTGCACCCTGCAGTAGCAACACACAAATGGGGGGAGGGGGAGTGGCTACCTCTTGTACAATTCTGATCCAGGATGCCCAATGAGGAGGATACCCAGTGGATTGGGAACAGGGAGGAGGGAAATGGGGATACCATCATAAGATTTGCTCATACAATATATCTAATTTTGGATAATAAAGATATCAATAAAATAGTCCTTCAACTGTAGTTTATATTTTTCTTTGTTTTTCTTTTTGAGATTACTGCTTGATATGTAGCCCAGCATAGTTCAGACTCACAGTAATCCTCCTGTCTAAGCCTCTCAAATGCTGGGATTACAGGAATGTGACACCACATCTGGATGAACATCCTAAAAGAAAACAGTAGTATGTAGAATAGTAGTAAGAATAACTTAAAGCTTCTTCCTAAGTGTATAGGTTGAGGGCAATAGATGGATAATGAACACATTTTTGGTAAAGTTAGAAAGGAAATTTTTACTGAATATCTTTTTGTTCTTTCTGGATATTGAGTCATGTGAAATGATTACCCATTTGAAAGTGAAGTAATTTGAAAGGAATGTATAAATTGACAATCACAGATCCTTAGATATTTGAGTAAATTTCCACCTCAATCAAGAAAGACTAGAAAAAAATAGAGGAGAAAATAGAGAATCTGTAAGGAGTAAAAGACAAGGGTTTTAAAACATCAATATATTACTCACAGCAACAAATAGTGTGATATCTATGAGAAGGAATATTAAGAAAATAAGAACGGGCTTCTGGAAGCAACAGAGAATAACAGGAACTCAGTGTAAGTATTTAAAGGTGGATACAAGAAAACTGTCAAAGTTTGGCGAAAATGCTGAGAGAAAGTAGGAAATATAATAAGAGAAAGATCACTGTGTGGAACAGCTCTTTTAAATAGAGAGAAGGGGAGAGAGAGACTGGAGGAAGGAAGGGAGAGAGAATAGAAGAGAATATGCACACTGGTGAGGCAAGAGGTTTCTTTTCCTTAACTGTACTGTATTCATATAAAAATTACATATGTGCATTATTTTAAAATCATTTTTATTTATGTGTGTGTGCGCGCACGTGTGCTCACATGCGTGCTTCTTGCCACTACAAACAAATACCAGATGCTTAAGTGAGAATTTTTGTATCTGGATTTATGTGGTGTTGGGAAATTGAACCCGGCTGGCAGGCTTTGCAAGCGAGTGCCTCTCCCAGGTCTATATGCATTATTTTGATAAAATGACTTATAAAGTTAAAATGGAACACTTGAGGATGATCAGACATAAGTGCTTACAAGTTAAAACTAATACTGCCAATATTATGACAGATGGGTGGTAAATAGACAAATGGCATTTACAGTGGATTTGTTCTTTTAATAAAAAATTTATGTTTTACTAGCTTAAATTTGTTTTGTTAAATTTTAAAGTATGTAACAAAATACGGTCTAATGCCTAAATCCTTTAAATACATAAATCACATTCAGGGACTTTAAGTGACTTCAAATCCTTACAAAAATCTACTTTTAGAAGCATTCCGTTCCTTAGTTTGGAATAGTTTTACTGTTTCTGTACGAGCATTAAAAAGAATGAAGGGAGATCCTAGAAGAAAAAGATGGCCCATATCTGCCAAATAGTCCATCCGGGATAATAATCCTGTCCCTGAACCTTGATTCCAAATGCAAGGCCAGCTGGGCTAGGGGGTGCCAAGTGAGGAAAGCAAGCTTGTTGGTGCCATTTGACTTCAAGTGCCAGAGACATTGAAGCCCTTGCATATTGATCTTGTCACCTTCCTGATGCATTTAGAGTTGCCTCCAGGTCAAACGACTCACAAGGGAGATAGTTAAGGCCCAGTGAGCTGGAACCATGATTCTCTAGCAATCAATTGCATAGTTCTGTAGTGTGGCAAATCTCAGGGGAGTTCGCTATTTCTCAAGTTGAGTCTCACCAGGGGAGTAAGCATCATTTGAAATGGAAAAACAAAGCACTTCACCTTTCCTGTATTGTAATAGCACAAAAGAACCCAAACTATAAAAGGTAGAAAAGAAGAAACAAAAAGACTGAATAATTTTTTAAAGAAGACTCATAGCCTCCTCCAAGATCTCATTCCCAGCCCCTCATCACTCTAGTGTTGCCGAACAAGGTCCTCATTTTCAGAGGAAGTATGATCTGGCCTCAGGTCAAGGCTCTGGTCTTTAGTGTAGCTTATTATCCAATTAGCACTGACCCTGGTTTTGAATAGATTTATCTGAAGGGCTTACTACCAAGGCGACTGACTAGTCCTCCTAGGACCCATTTGGTAAAGACAAGTCAAGTCTATACCTTAGAAAAACTATAGGGCAATGGCAGGAGGAAATTAAATTGTTCTTTGTTGATTTTGTTTCCTCTCTAAGTCCAATTAAGGTAAGACAATAATATGGGTTTTACAAGGTCTTCAGAAATGAAAATATTGCCTCCACTGTCTGAACTCACTATTTGTAGATAGTAATGAAGACAGCAAAAGCTACTAAGAGCAACAGCCTCTGATTTTACAGCGCTGCCTTCCTGAAGGGGCTGTGAGGCAGTCTGAAGACAGAAAGTGGCATCTCCCTCAAAAGGAGGTGAAGAAGCCAAAAGCAGAAAAAAATCTGACAAACGCCATGTAGTGAGAAGATGAGAAATAATGACAGTGAATCCCTGGCTGTCAGTGATCTACCAACCATGAGGGACAGAACTGCTGAAGCCTTTCTCTGTTATCGGCTGAAGGCAGCGAAGGGACAAAGTGTGATCTTTGTGCTTCATCTCACATGTGGCCATGGCTCAGGAAGACCCTAATATGCAGAATCAAGGTGTTTGGGACAGGTGCTGCAAAAACAGCGTTTGTAATGTGCTCTGACTTTTGAAATGGATTCTCCTCAGTTTCTCAGAAGAGTTGGCATGGCTTCGCTTCAGCAGGTGTCCACAGCTTCCTTCTGCATACTATTGTCAAGGCCATTCAGAGAAAACTAATGTCAGACTAAGAGTGGAGAATGAGAGACAAGGCATAGAGAAGCAGCAGTGAGTGGAAGGTGTTGAAATGCCTATCCCTCCCTAGCCCAACTCAGGGGCAGTAACAGAGACTGCCTGTCTGCTTTCATTCATTTTAGCTGTAGGTTTCAAGGTGATCACTGACTCTCAGGCTAAGGACCCTCCTTCATGTGAGCTGACACTATCACAATTCTACCCTCTTCCCCAATTCCTCCCAGTTTTAATTCCGACAGTCATTTCTGGCTTATTAATGTGTCTCAGTCGGTGCTTTTCACAGTAATCTTTCCAGATCACCACTAGCCTCCCAGAAGTGAGATGCACTGTCCCTTATTCCTATCTTTCCTTGGATCCAGTTTCACACAGACCATCATGGTCTCCCTTCTTCCATCTGGACCTCTCCCAAGAGAAGAAGGAATTTGTGTGGCAGGAGCAGGAGGCATGGAGCCTTTCAGAGTTGACTCACAGCAAGAATGTCTGCTCTTTGGGATAGGAAAGTGCAGTCTTTGTGGGAAACCCCTTCACCCTCATTTGATTTTCAGTCCAGTGCAACCCTGAGTGCCCATGAATATAATGTGACTTCGCAATACTCAACCAGAGGTTTCAGTCTGAGAAGAGGAATTGTGAATTCTGAAGGCAAATTTAATCTGTCCTCATGTTTTTTAATGTGACTAGGTCATATATTAGAGCATAAATGGAAAAGAAAGACAGAAAAGAAAGAGACAAGGCTTTCTTCCAAACCGAGTTGGGCAGAAATACATATCCATGACTGTTCTAAAGACGACATAAGCTTGCCATTGTTCTGGCCTCATATCACTTCCCCAGCCACCATAAGACCTATCTAAGTGCTGCAGACGAGTGAAACACAATATGAACACAAGGTCAAAATGGCTGAGGAAATCCCATTCAGAGACGCTCTAGCAAGTCAGCTTGTGTAAGATTTTCTTTCAAGGATTTAAAAATTGCTAGCAGAACTAAATTTTGAAGAATGCAATCACAGTAACAAGAATACAGTTAATAAAATGAGTCTTCCCATTTTGCAGCAAACGAGATATATAAAAAGCAAAGCTGTAGAAATTTTATTCAGGCTTTGAGGATGAATATGCCCAAGATAAGCAATAGCAGCTTAGCATGCAGTGACTGAAGTTCCTGTGAGTGAAACAAATTAATTTCTCTTCTCCTCCCTGATGCATGCATGGGCATGCAGTTGACTCTCTGTATAGTATCATATAAAGAGAAGACACGGGAAAATAAATGACTTCGTCTGCCAGCATGCCTGTCTATTGTTAAGTTGCCATGAGCTTCTACCTTACATTTCAGTCTTCTCAGAGAGGGGCTGCCTTTTTTAAGCCATAACATTTCAAGTGACCTTGTCAGGTCATCAAAGGAATCCACCCATTGCTAAGACATTCTACACCTACATCATCCTGAAAGGGTTTCTGCGTCTCTGAAAAGAATTCAGGTGATAAAATGTTATTATTGGAAAAATTTCTCCTCTCTCTACGCCACAATTTCTAAGGTGATTTTTTTCTAGTAATAGCTGTGTTAAGGGTATCCTAAGTCTGGTTTATATAAACTGATCAACCCTAGAAATCATTTCACCTTGTTTGAGTCTTCTACTCTCTCCCAATTGTGTTAAAATAGTCGTGTAGATAAATTTAACTTGGTTATAGTTCCCTAACATATACAATAAACACAATTATATATCTATATATCTTTATTGCATAAACTCCCACATTTTCTCTCATGATATTTTGCTGAAAATCCAGGTGACATGGCATTGTTAACATCTAAAGCTTTACCCATAGTCCTCCTTTCAACAGATGGAGCCTTCTCCATCTGTGAGTAGTTAGCAGTGCATCTGAGAATTAGGGAATTCACCTACCAGCATCGAAGCAGGTGTGTAAGTATGAAGTAGACAGGCTATTCTTCAGGTTCTTCTACTTCCTTTTCTTACCTTATTTTTCACCATACCTTCTTGTTCCTAAAATCCACTTTTCCAAAGTAACCTCAAGCAATACTATTTCTCACCAAAGTAGTAGACACTGTATGTTTTTTTCCTTCTCTAGGAGAATTCATATGAAGAAATTCTACTCAGTGTATAATATCAAACACCATCACAAAGAAATTGTTGATAATGGACTTTAGATATCTCACTGGAGAAAAAATTTGGACAGGAGGCTTTTTCCAGCTTTCCTAAAATAATATCCTTTTGTGAAAGCAAACCTTTATTGTCAGATTATGTTTTAAACTGTTTTAGGAACCATTAGTTACTATCTCTTCCCACCATCTATCACTCCTCACCCCTAAACACTGGGCATTTTCTTTACGAAATCTGACATTGGTGGGCAGGAGTTCTTCTACCCATGCTGGCTGATTGATAGGGAAGTAACTTAATAACACGGGTTTCAGCAGTCTCCAGGACTATTTGCAAGCCCCATCTCCAGACTATATGGGACTTGCCTCAGCCGCTCTTATGCTCCTCTGGGCTCTTGTGTTCTACCTTCAACAGGTGGGGATGGAGGACATGCTGCTCAAGCCTCATATATATGGACATATGGGCAAACTGGCTTGAAATTTATTCTGACGACCTAGCTATTGAGATGGGCATTGTGGGAAAGCAAAGTATTTTAGGCTTATACTCAACTATGTTATCAGGTGAGTCTTTGTAAAGGAATGGAGGAATGTGGATCAGGTACTTTCTTGGTTATTAGAAAAATAAACAGAACTATTTCCTCCTAGTTGTATACCCTCACATGTTCAAAAGCCAGAGAAGAAAATAAGAAAGAAAGACTTGGGCACTAGATCCTGTCCCATTTCCAATTCTATGGTTCCTTTAGCCACCAGCCCCTATGTAGCTAACCAGCTAATTTCTCTGCTAGTATCTTAGTATATTAGCATAGCAATTTCTATGCTAATATCATATAGTAAAGAAAGGGTAAGGGTGCTAAACCTAGAGGCTTGTCAACTGGCAAAGAGATCCACTCAGAGGTAGGTAACCCTTAACTGGAACTGGGCTCCTTGATAATCCCATGTGAGGACCAAGAACCTGGGCCCCTACTAACCACAGATCTACAGAAAGGCCACACCCATTAGAATCTCACCAAATTAACAAAGTTTGTCTCATTTAACTTATACTGATCTCACTCTCCATTGGAGATTCTGTTTGTATGCTTCAGAAGGCAGTGAGAACCATGGACAACCAAATCCCACTAACAGGACCTGAGATGTTGCCTGTCGCCCAGGCAGGAGATGAACCACCCCTAATTTATGATATAAAGCCCAAACGAAACCTGTGAGGAAGTGATTAGATGAGCAAGAGACCTACTTACACAGCAAGTCAGATAACCTGTGAAAGGACAATGGAGACGGACACTGATGATACCCAACATAATCCAAAGCAGGATCCAGACTCTTAAAAAAAATCAACAGTAAAGAAGACAGTAAAACAGTAAACTCACCTACCATGACTCAGGGATCTGAGCAGAAGAGGGGTCGGAAAGATTGTAAGAGCCATGGTGGGAGAGAACAAAACTGGCTTCTCTCACACAATCCATAAACCCCTATCCCATGGACTGGTCCAGCAAACCCACTTAGGAGGACCCCCATTGGTGTGGGGAGAGGGGGGAATGAAATGGTGATACCATCACAAGACTTCCTCATACAGTGTATCTAATTATTGACAATAAATATGAACAAAAGACAGGGGGAGGGAGTACCAAGGAGAGGAAAACGAATCTCAGCTAAACAAACAGTGATTTAATGATGGCATTCAAACTTTGAACTGGATTTGGGATCAAAGGAGGCAGAAAAGAGATGGGGAGGAAGAGGAATGAGTCAGACAGGTGTGGTGAGGGGTAATGAGTGGTAGCTCATTCATCTTTACCTCTTAGTTGGATATTGGCTGCTGGTCTTTTCTCAAGTCAGGTTCTCATTATGACATTTACAGTAAGAACAGTACGTCAAATTAGTTCAGCATATGTGTGCTATGGAAGTGTGCTATGGAAGATGCTCAGAGCCATCATTTCTACCATGCACTACTGTGGGAAATGTCTAGTAGATATTCTGAATAATGAAACCACAGTAACAAGAATACTTTTAATGAAATGAGCCATAGATAGAGGGTGTTGTGGTTTGCCTGGTCTTCACCTGGAGCACTCCAATCCTCTTGATGAGATATTTGGGTTCCACCCCTTTCCACAATGTCTTATGCAGAACAGTTCTAAAAATAGTTAAGGCAGATGTAATTATCTCAGAGATGTTGAGGGAAAGAAAAAAATCCCACTAGTCAGAAAGAAAATTAAGATGGGAGAGATTTTCTTAAAATTCTATGTTCTTATAAAACTGAGAAGAGGGGCTTTTTCAGAGAACTATAGTGGCAAAGAATCAAACAAAGCAAGTTGTATTTGACCACAAATGACCTCTCTGCTGGGGACCCAGAACCCCTGCATGTATATCTCTGCTAGAATATGATTCCCCTGTATATTTATTTGCTATGGGTCCCTTGCCCATGGGAGTTCCTTAAAGTATGGGGCTGTCATGTGTTATTTTCTGGAATCTGATGCCTGAACTAGAATTTCAGCTTCACCACTTACTGGTCAATTCATTTTCTGTTACATGGGCCTGTAGGGTTATTGTGAACATTAAATTCTGAGCTCTTAGTTTAGTGTCTAACATGTAGAAACTGTTCTGTAACTGTTGACCTGATTACCTGCCACTCATCAGATATTCAGTGAATATTTTTTTGAATGAGTCAATAAGCGATTAAGGGGTTTGGCAGTGTTATCAGTCAGCTGGTTTTCTGAACTCTGTTATAAATGGATTAAGTAAGTCTGTTCAAAGAGTTGTTATATGAGCTATAGCAGTTCCTCAGAGTATGGACTTCATTCACCTGTTACAATAAAGTTATTTACAGGTTTATGACAGAATCTATTTCCTTCTATTGAATAAAAATCTTTGCTCTTTTATCAGCCTCTGATCTTGGAACAGATTGTACGCAATTTGTCCTTTTTATCAGCTTTTGTAAATCACTTGTGAGTTAACTCAGTCTCACCCAAAAATATTGCTTGATTACTTCTGCTAGAGCTGGGTGTTACACACACACACACACACACACACACACACACACACACAC
>PVHP010043264.1:0-14613 GCA_004024765.1 Zapus hudsonius
CATAGTGAATTCCAGGTCAGCCTGGGCTAGAAAAACACAGAGCAGTCAAGACCCTGAGTCTGTCCTTTGTAGACAAGTAGACAAGGCCAGGGGGGCTGGAGTGGACATTGCCTGGCAGATACTTTTCCATGTGAGGCCAACACATGGCTGCCCTCTCTTCATCTGTGGGTACAACCCTTGCTCTGTACCTGCCAGGCCCCTCAAATCCAGCCCCATGACCCACTTACCTCACAAAGGCAAAGGCTGGGACCTGATGAGTCAGTCTGCCTATATTCTCCTTATTCCTTATATTCTGTGTAACCCAAAACCGAGCTTGACCTTGAACTCAGGTCTTCTTTTCCATCAAGCAGTGTCTGTAGGGGCATGACTGGGATCATTAGACCACAGTTTGACTGTTCTGCTTTGCAAGAGTGAAAGCTATAGAAACAATGAGAGATTAGAGTCAAGTCAACTTTCAGTGCTCAGCGCATAGCTGTGATTCCAGCACTGGGTGGAGGACCAGGAGTTCAAGGCCAGCCTTGGCTACATAGCAACTTTGAGGCCAGCTAGGGCCATGTGTGAGACCCTATGTCAAACAAAACAACGAAAAACAAGAGTGGCTTTCAGATCAGGTTGGGTGGAGCAGGTTGATTTCCCTGTAATCGGAGCCTCAGTTTATTCAACTGACCAAATCGCTTCATGGATTACTGGTATTAAGTATTTTTTAAAAAAATAACTCAGCCTGGCGTGGTGGCGCACGCCTTTAATCCCAGCACTCAGGAGGCAGAGGTAGGAGGATCGCCTTGAGTTCAAGGCCACCCTGAGACTACATAGTGAATTCCAGGTCAGCCTGGACTAAAAGCGAGACCCTACCTCGAAAAACCAAAAAAAAAAAAAAAAAAAAAAAAAAAAAAAAAAAAAAAAAAAAAAAAAAAAAAAAAAAAAAAAAAAAAAAAAAAAAAAAAAAAAAAAAAAAACCCAAAAAGAACAACAAAAACTCAAGGGTGATTTTTGTGCACAGAACGGATAATTTATAGGTTTATATGGCTTCTAAAATGAATATTAGATACATTTAAATTACAAAGTGAAAACCTTATTTCTTCCTTATGACTATTTAATATTGATATTTTCAATATTTATTTGCAAGCAGAGAGAGAGAGAGAGAGAGAGAGAGAGAGAGAGAGAGAGAGAGAGAGAGAGAGAGAGAGAGAATGGGCACACCAGGGTCTCTTGCCATGACAAATGAATTCCAGATGTATGTGGTACTTTGTGCATCTGGCTTTACATGGGTACTGGGGAATCAAACCCAGGCCATCAGGATTTGCAAGCAAGTGCCCATAACCACAGAGCCATCTCTCCAGTTCCTTTTATGACTCTTACACTGTTAATAAATTTTATTCCTCTACTTATTCTGTGATTTCTTGCATGTGTATGTGTGTGCATCGTGTGTGGGCATTTATATGCATATGGAGACACATGTGTGCAAATGTTTTTATGGAAGCCAGATGTCAGCATTGAGTGTCTTCCTCAATTGCTTTCCACCTTATTTTTTGATAGAGTCTTTCCCTGAACAAGCCAATTAGGCTAGACTCAGATATCCTCCTGTCTCTACCTCCCAGCTCTAGGATTACAGGTGTGTGTCACCCCGCCCAGCTTTTATAAAGGTTCTGGGGACCTAAATTTTCATTCCCATGCCTATATAACAACCACTATGCCCATGGAACCATCTTCCTAGCCCTTCTAATGGTTTCTGTTGTGGAACACATACATTTAATTTTTAAAAAAATATTTATCTATTTATTTGCAAGCAGAGAGAGAGAGAGAGAGAGAGAGAGAGAGAGAGAGAGAGAGAGAGAGAGAGAGAGAGAGAGGAGAGAGAGAATGGGCATGCCAGAGCCTCCAGCCATTGCAAAAGAACTTCAGATGTATATGTCACTTTGTGCATCTGGCTTACATGGGTACTGGGAAATCGAACCCAGGTCATTAGGCACTGGAGGCAAACACCTTAACTGCTAAGCCAGTTCTCCAGCCCCTAGATTTAATTTTTAAATTATTATTTTTTTGCTTGTGGATATGTGTAATGGTATGGGGGGGCACCCATGCACTTCACCTTGGAGGGGGCACTCTCCTGCTGTGGCTAGAGCAGAACTTCAGGGGTCCCCTCGATCCCTCTTCTGCCCACTCTTGTTCGAGCAGGTATCTTTACTGATACCAGAGATTGGTGCTTTCCCCCTTTTCAAGAATGGGGTTACAGGTGCTCACAGCCACACCCAGTCTTATTTGCCTAATTTTTAATTGTACAACTTGGTGATACTTAGCAATTCATACTGTTGTGTATATCTATACACCTTTATGTGGGAGAGAAAAAGAGAAACATAAGAGCTCGCTTCTGAAAATTCTAGCAAAGAACAACCGGATGAAGACTTTTGGGAGAAGGAGCCTGGCTCAATGTGTGAGTGTGTGCTTGCACTTGGGCTCTTGTTGCCGGTGGGAGGTGGGAGAAACTCTAATCCAGTTGTTTCTTCCTCATAGTTTATTTTGAAAAAGCAACCAGATTTATATTTTCCAAAACCCTTCAGATAATCACAAACCCCAGAAACTTGTGCTCCTCTGAGGTTTAATTAGGAGAAACTGTCTTTCTGGTACTTCTGAGAACCTGGCTCTCAATTTCTCAGAGGAAAGGAGAGGTTCACAGGGAAGGAGAGGGGGCAAGCAGAATCCGCACACAGCCCCCCTCTGTCCCCCTCTGCCCTGCAGTAGAGAACGAGGCGCGAGGTAGGTCACAGAAGTCACATTGGGAGTGCGCCCTGGATCATTAGGACCCAGAGAATGGGGCCAATCTGCACGCAGGATAACACATTAGCGATAGGTAATAGAGTCTAAATAAACACAATCAGCCTTCCTCTATGTCTCCAGCTCAAAGCTTATCTATAAATACCCTAATGATGCCCAGCCAGCCAATTACTCGCTTCTTGGAAGAGCCCCTTATTAATGGCGTTGCAGTGAGGGAAAAAACATTAATTATTGGACACAGTGGGATCTTTTTACGTTCTGTCTGGTCCGGACAGCACCAATTAGTGCAACAATTATTATCAACGACCGACCGCAGCAGCTTACTGAGTGCAGCCACCCTGGGCTGCCTTGATGGGGTGGGAAGAACAGTCTTGGGGGGGCATCACCCAAGCTCTTTTTATGAAGCTTATTTCTTCATCCCTGTGGAAGCTGCTGGAACAAAGCAGAGGGTGGCCAGAGTGTGTCACCTTTTCTTGAAGTTTTAGGACAGTGGTCCTGGGATACTGGGCTGGGGTGAGAGGGCAGGTGAATATCAGGTAGTGGTCTGCTGCAATGAGGTACTGAGTGAAGCCAGGCTGGAGAGAGACCACCTTCAGAGCAGGGCCACTGACGAGACTCTGCAAGTCCTCTCTCCCTCATCACACACCATATTCATTTCCAATTCAGCTGCACTCTGTCCTGGCCAGGACATTTGCACAAGCTAAGCCTCAGCCCCCCCCCCCAAGTCTTCCCTTAACCCATTAGTCACTTTCCATTTCTATTTTGGGCACAGGGTCTATTATAAATCATATTTCACAGATGTGTTTTATTATTTTATTAACATCTGGCTCTTCCTCAAGGATGCAAGCTCTACCGGGGCAGGGCTTTGGGTCTTTTATCTACAGCATTGATCCAAATATCTTGCATGAAGCAGCTCATTGAATACATCCCCGCCCCACAGAAAAGCACCCCGGATGTCACAGGGACTGAACAAGCCACTCTGTAAGGATTCACACACTTTTTTAAAAATTTGAGTTGGCTAAAAGTAAACCTGCTTTGCTTGAGGTAGGGAGGTAGGAGGTGGTTGCAGGAATGCTTTTGTTTTTCCCTTCCTGCTGACGGAGAGCAGGGAGAGCATGCTTTGGGAGGCATTAATTATACAGCACTTTGGAAAATTGGCTCCATGGAGGTTCATTCCCCAGAGCTTGCTGGGGCCAGGCTGGGAGAGGTGGGTGTGCCCAGTGGCTCTTCTGAAGGGAGAGCTCCAGCCAGGGCCACTAGAAGGCACCCTTTGGAGGTAGAGCAGCCCAGACATGCTGTGCCCTGAGTCACAGCCAAGTGCAGGGAGCTTGTTTAATCTCCCTGAGCCTGGGTATCGAACCACCTCCCAGGGTTTTGCCTTGGCTAAGGTGAGTCACCTGAGGTTTTCTAACCAAAGTGGGACTCTGGGACCTCAGGCAGCTATGGACTCACTCATTCCTGGGCTGCCGCACAGATGTGACCATGGCAAACATTCCCAGCTCAGTCCTTTAAGTGACCACCCCTGGGGAAGAAGCCAACAACAGAACATTTGGACATGACAGGGACACTCAGGGTCATCTGATGGGCTGTCTTGTCTTCATCTCATGGAAGTGGCAATGACCTCAGCTAACAGTAATCAGTGATCTCGCCGCCTTTGCATGCTTCCAACATATTTGCTTTTAGTGATACATTCAGGCCCAGTGTGGACTGTCCAGCTTCCAAACTGTTGGGGACAGACAGGGTCTGTGATGTTCCCACAGGCTGCTCAAGGCTGAGCTTGCCCTGACAGTGGGCGGTGCTCAGTAGAAGTGGGCTTCTTTCTTCTTTCTTTCTTTCTTTCTTTTTTCTTTCTTTCTTTCTTTTTTCTTTCTTTCTTTCTTTCTTTCTTTCTTTCTTTCTTTCTTTCTTCTTTCCTTTTTTATTGTATTGATTTATTTGCAAGCAGAGAGAGAAAGGCATGACCACTGCAAACAAACTCCCTACACATGCACTACTCTGTGCATTTGGCATTACATGGGTACTGGGGAATCAAACCTAGTCCATTAGGCTTTACAAGCAAGTGCCTTTAACCACTGAATCATCTCTCCAGCCCTAGACAGGGGTTCCTCTGCAACATGGCATTGACCTTGTGCGTTGCTCTGTTGGCCCCTAGAGCATGAAGCCACACCCCCCAAGAGATTTTGTTCTCAGAAGAGGCAGCTGCAGGGCATTACCAAGGTGGCCCCTGCTACAAATCACCTTTCCCTTCCCCCCAAGAGGGTGCTTTGGGTTCCTTCCAGCTTGTAGAAGTACAGAACAAAGATACAACAGATTCCTACATTGAGGGCTGGTAATGAACACATTGACTGGCCTAGGTTCAAATCATGGCTTTGCACCCCAGGCCAGAGAGGCGAAGGATGTGTTAATGAGCCTTTTCATGTCATAGCTTTGTTGTTACAGGGTTGGGGCAATGGCTCAGTCAGTAAAGCACTTGCTGCTCTCTCATGAGGACCTGAGTTTAGATCCCAGAAACCTATGTAAATGCCAGATGTGGTAGCACATGTGGCTCAGGCTGCATTGGTGAGCACAGTGTGGTGGTTAGTCATGTGTTTTGATGCTTGGTCCCCAGCTGGTTGTGACTTGGAGGAGGTGTAGCACTGGGGGTGACTTCAACACTCTAGGTTCAGCCAGACACCCTGTCTTAATAAGGTGAAGAGTGATCAAGAAAGACACCTGAAATTGACCTCCACATGCACATGCCATACACACTATACATGCAGAAAAAAGGGTAAAGTTGATGCTGCTAATACTCTTGATGTGTCCAATGGGGGCAATGTCAGTGGGACTCCTAGGAGGTGTCTGGGATAGAGTCAATCTCTAGCACATGCTGATTGCTGGGATGGTGACTGGTAGAAAGAGACAATCTTCACAAGGTAGAATTAGGCCTCAAAGGATGGTCACGCAGCTGGTCATTTGAGAAGCTATTCTGAATGCCCCATGGGAGCTGTGCCTTGATAGGCCCCAAGGATGGATGGTATGGATGTTCCTGAGTCGTCACTCATCTTCCAGATCCTGCCTGACGTGGGTGCAGAGTGTCTGATGAGCAGAGGACGTGAGAGTGGTCGTGCAGTGTGGGCTGCTTCTGAAGGCACCAGCACTGTCTGGGTTGTATTTCACAAGCACTCTGGTACCCATGACGGCCCCCAAGAATCATTACCCACCTTTCAATCCCCTGGCGCCTGCAGCTACATAGAAATACCTGTGTCAGGAGAAATGAGATCAGAAACCATGGGCTGTTAAATCAGAGACTTTCAATCTAGACCTGTGTTGGAAATCACTGCTTGTTTGGTGTTTCTTTATCAACTGATAGTGGGAAAGGCTGTCCTTAGGGACAGTGGCTCCTGAGTATGAGACCTGGATCTCCTGTAACCCTCCAAGGGGTGGAGTGTTAGGTAGTCTCACTGAAGTTTGGCCACCCTGATTATAATTCTGGAATCTGAAGATCAACGCAGACATTTCACACGCATGCAGACAGTGTGAGCAGGAAGGTGTGCAATGAGGACTGAATATTCATGACTTTGAGGTTTTGGGTTTTTGTTTAGTTTTTTGGTGTTTTTTTTCTTGTTATTCATCCTTTTTTCCTCTACTCCTTTCTTGCCTTCATTTATGTCCATGGCCCACCTCCCTCAAATGCCCAGAGAGTCCTGATTTTCTGGAACGTCAAAGAACATAGGAGTCATGCAGAGAACAAGATTCCCACAACTAGTGCATCTTCCAATCTTTTCTATTATTACTTGACAAAATAATTCTTTAGAAGGGAGAATATAGTTTACTTCCAAACCAATGATGTGAAAATCACATAGTTCACTCGATCGTGGATGGAAACTTCCAGCACTGTGAACCCAAATGAGCCCTTTCTCTCTTTAAGTTGATTAGCACAAGTATTTGTTCTACTGACAGACACTAAGGCCAGAGGTTTTACTAACACAAAACGGTGATGGAGTAGAAGTTGCTAATGGCTTGTCTACTTCTCTGTGCTCACATTTTTCTACCTGACTCTAGATTCTTCTAGCCACATTCTTGCTTCAAGCTGTCTGATGACTTTCTGCTGGTTTGTTGTTGGGCATTAACTATTGGCTCTGCTACTGAGGGCATGGAGAGCTAAGGGTTAATGGTGTGTAAGATGAAACCCCAGTAACTCGGTAGGTGTTTCCCAGCTCCACCCACCCTAGCTCCCACCCCCATGGGCTGGCCACCGAAACCAGCATTCCCCATCTCAGCAGGACTGGTATTGAGCAAAACTTCCTTGCACCCATCCCCACTGACCAGACCGTGGCTAGCATCACGTATTTCCCACCACTCATGAGGTGTTCCCAGGTTGTCCCCACCCACCTGTCCCACCCACCTATCCCTGTGCAGGCTGCCAACTCCCCACCCCCATCAACCAATCACCTTGTCCTTTCCCCATTTCCCATGCCCCACCCCCTTTTTCCCTATATAGTGTAGGTCCCCCAATTGAATAAAGAACCACGTGGATATACAATACGCATCTGCTGTCTCTGTGTCCCACCGGATCCACCTGCACCTTACCCCCAGCTCTGTGGGCCCCAGCCCTGAGACAGCGGACAGCGGACAGACAGTTCCCACCGCTTCTCTCTCTGTTCCCTCCTCCAATGGCCCACTGCGCCCTCGGAGGAGAAAACCAGTTTGTAGGCAGGTACCCAGTGCCTTGTGTTCAAGCTACAGACAGAAATGAGAATGGAACAACTGACATCATCCACAATGAGTGAAGTCCGCATGTAAGCCCAAGGCACTGATGACTGCACCTTGTGCCAGCAATGCTGTCCCATGAGGCTTGAAAGTAGTGTGGTCTCTTAATGGCTTCCAGCCTGGGGTCAGGGAAGTGACAGATACAAGTCTAGTGAGGTCCTGGCCACTGAGAAAGGCTAAGGACATAGGCTGAAGACAGACCACTCACTGGCTGGTGTGTTCTCTCTGTTTGTGGGACCCTGATTTTCACCTCTATGAAAGAGAAGCCCAAATGAGCTTCTTGGGCCTAGAGCTGTGTGGAGCTTGGAGGATCTACTTCTGGGTCATGCTTAGCCCAGCTCATGTGGAATGCTTGGTAAAGGAGAGATAGTTTCTGATATTAGTAACAGACCATTTGAAGATGGAAGGGCTCTCCTGAAGATGGCGTGCTGAGGTCCTTACCAGTGCAAGTGTTTAAGAAGAGACAATGGGGCCTCAGTACATTGTGTGTGGATGAATCAGCTGGAGATAGATTTGACATTCAAGCTCTGAATGTAGTAGGTCCCCATAGGAACCCACAGACTGACTTTCTGGCATGGCCCAGTTGCCACTGAGGTATTGACCACCCTTGAGAAGCAGTGAGCTAAATGATTCCCCAACTCCTTAAAGTTCTGTGGGGGCTGGAGAGATGGCTCAGTGGTTAAGGTGCTTGCCTGCAAAGCCTGAGGACCTTGGTTCATTCCCCAGTATCCACATAAAGCCAGATGCACAAAGTGGTGCATGCATCTGGAGTTGGCTAGAGCCCTGATGCACCCATTCTCTCTCTCTCTCTTTCTCTCTCTCTTAAAAGAAGAATGTCAGGAAAGAGGGCTAGAGGGATGGCTGGGAAGTTAAGTATGCTTCCTGCACAAGTATGAGGGTTTGAGGACCGGAATCTGCTCAAGTTCAAATCTTCAGGCCAGAGGGGCAAAGGACGTGTCAATGAACCTTTTTATGCCATAGATCTCTTGTTGCAGGGTCGGGGCAATGGCTCAGTCAGTAAAGCACTTTGCAGCTCTAGCATGAGGACTTGAGTTTAAAATGTGGAGTATGTCAATATTTTTGAATAATTATATGCTGAGATAATATTTTAGATATATTGGGCTAAATAAAATTATGAAATCAAATTGGTCCCTTTCTTTATTCCTCCCACCCTCTTTCCTCCATGGCTATTAAGATTTAAAGTGACACTGTATTTATAATAGAATGTGTGGTTCAAATTCCACTTCTACTGGACAGTGCCAAACAAGGTCATCTGAGGTCCTTTCTGAACTTGAGCAGCCAACCCTAAGCCTGCTGCCCTCTCTGGTCCAGGCCTGGAGAATAAGGAATGAGCATGTGTGTTTGCCTCTGCTTTTCTCTCAGAACTGACAGAAGACAAAAATATGTCACTATAGAGATCATCAATTTTCACCCCAGGGATGCGATTTCTTCAAATGGCCTCTCTGGGGCTGGAGAGACGGCTTGGTGGTACAGAGCACTTCCTAGGCAAGCGAGGGCCTAAGGATGCTTGTTTCCAGGAGTGATATTAACAGCTGGACCTGACCACAGGCATCTGTGACCCCAGCCCCTTAGGGAAGCAGAGACTGGATAATTGCTAGTTTGTGACAAAACATCAAGCCTCAGTATCATTCAGAGACTGGCTCCACTAAGAATGAGCCGAAGAGAAGAGTGATGGAGGGAGACATTTGACGCTGGCCACCCTAGCTGAGCACACCCTGAGCATAGCACGGGCGAGTGCATGGGCACATACATGTTTGTACACCACACGCGCACGCACACACGCACACACACAAAAGAAAACCCTCTCTGGATGAAGACAGACCTTGTCTAGTACAGTACTCTTCTGGGGAAGAGCCTGATGATACACATCACAACCCAGAATCAAGAAGGCTGCCTACAAGATGTGGTTCCTCTGAGCAGTGTGGGTGTAGGAGCTCTCCTGGAAGGTTGTTGATGACCAGGATCCCCTGAGGGTCTGAGAACAGACCCTCACTGCAAACCACACTGCCACACTGCAAACCACAGGACAATCTGAGGCTGTGCACTGACACGTTAGATCAGCTCATCTCTGCTTCCCACGTTCCCCACATTCACTGTCACGGATGCTCACTTTTCTTTGGTGTGTGTCAGTGTGGGTGCAGGTGTGTGCAGGTGTGTGTACATTGTGTGCACATGTGCGTGTGGAAGCCAGAGGGTGACATCAGGTGTCTCCCTTTATTGCTCTCTGTCTTATTTACTGAGGAGGGCTTTGTCACTTGAACCCAAGGCTTTTCAGTTCAGCTAGTAAGCTAGCCATCTTAACCCTGGATTACAGACGGGCTGTCACATCCACCCAGCATTTATGTGAGTACTTAGATCACCCGTGCTGCAAGCTGTGCTCTGTCCACTGAGCCTTCTCCCTGCCCCAGCACATGCCTTTTACACAGATAAAATCACAGCTGGATACTGAAAATATCTCTCCATGTCACCTCTGCTTTTTTGGGGGGGCATAATGACATCTGGATACAAGGTTCTGACTTTTACGTGTGTAACAGGACAGGTTGGGGACCTTCACATGTGACCAGGCCGAGTGGGCAGGAAGTCCTGTACCAGGCCTTCCTCCTCTCTAGCTGGATGGTCTAAGGTTAGTGATGCCAGATCCTGTGTTCTGGTTTCCTCACCTGTAAAATGATGAAGAGAATCCTGAGCAGAGATGCTGTGAGCAGGAATGGGTTAATGTGGGAACGCGCTGAGAGGAGTCCCTGGTCCTTGGTGAGTCTAAGTATGGTTAGCTGCTATTCTAAGCTATTGAGGGCTCCCCAAATGACAACCTCTTTTAGGGAAAAGCTGTCAAATGACTCAGAAAAGCCCCCCCCCATGGCACAGCTGTTTGGGTAAGAGGCAGTTCCTAGGTGGCCATGATGTAACGAACCTGCTTTTTGCAGAGCAAGCAGTTTGGGGAGTGGCCCGTTTCCTTGGGCTTCATTGAGGTTGTTGCAATGGGTTTCATCAACCCCTGACTTTGGCAGTGAGCCACAGGGCTAGAAGCAGCTTTTCCAGCCACAGTGGACTGCTGTCCGTGATACACAGCTATACCAGGGCGGGGTGAGGCATGCAGGGTTGCTTCCTCGAGCTATCCTGTCTATTCAAAACAATGTGTGGTCACAGAGCACGTGTTCTTCAGGTGAAGTCCCGGGAGGTGTTGGCTGCATCACTAAGGAGGTGGATGGTGTTTGTGGCCCTAACCCTAACCCTGGTGGTGGACACAGGGCTGCCGAAGACTGGAGACCGTCACATGCTGTTGGGATGGATGCTCCTGCTTTGGGGAACTCCATAGCACTCAACAGAGGATCAGAGGGTCCCAAGAGGACTATGGGGCTGGGAACTGTTCTTTGTGAGAAGACATCCCCCTTGGGCTTCTGCACCACTGTCCCAGTTACAGTGGAGAGGGTCTCTTTTTAAGCGAAAATCTGACAAGTACAGGGAATCTGGGAATCATCCTCCTTTATGATGAGTCTGGGAATGAAGAAAAGAAATATGTACACATCCAAGTAATGATGGGCCTGATCAGTATCCTCTGCAGCAACAGGGCTGGGCGCTGAGGAATCGGCCAGTGAGACAGATCACATCAGTGACAGCGCCAAGCACAGGTCACAGGCCTCATGATTTGCCCCACCGTTCAAGTCACGGGACTTCTCTGAGCCCCAGTGTATGGGTGTGTGCAAAGGAAGATGACATCAACCTTACAGAGCCACCAGAGCAAGTGGACACGGGGCAGCTGAGATTCGGATGGTCCTGTGGCAGATCTGTGCTCTGCTGGTCCCACATGGCCTGTTCTTTCTTCTTGTCTTCCAGTTTCAGCTGCCTGTCACCTCCTCCCAGAGGCCCTCTCTGCCTACCCTGTAAAGCTCCGGGTCCATTCCGCCACCTTCTCTTGCTTCTCATTTCTTCCTATGCATTGGTTAGTTCCAAGAAGCAACAGCCTGTGGTTTTATTTTTCTCTGTTGTTTTCCTTTCTTATTTGTTGACTTCTAGTTTCTCTAGCATGAGACAGAAGTCCCTGAAGGCAGGTGCTCAGAAGGATTTATCAAGTAAGCAAAAAAAGCCCTGGGCATGGCTGACTTAGAATGGATGGGCTCAGTGTTGGTTGAGTCTGGCCATCATCAGCGCTCCAGCCATGGCACGACAGGAATCAGCAGAATCAAATTAACTTTCTGAACCCTCCCTGCCTTCATTCAGACCTAAACTATCAACTTCCCAATGGTGAGTAGCACCTGCAGCCCAGAGATCCCAGGTGTGTGCGTGCTCAGTGAATGGATAAGCTCAAGAGAGTCTGTTTAGATTTTGGGGGTCCTTCTTCCCAGGCCCTTGAATACCCCTTACTAAAGCTGCTTGTCATCTTGTGGGGGACAGAGATCCTGGAACTATCCTGCATGGACTTTCCTTGTCTTTATCCTAGTGTTATTTGCAACTTCTCGGGTGGGGATGGTGGTTTTTAGACTGCAATTGCAGACTGCATTTCTCTTGAACGTTAGGGGATGATTAAACAGTAGCCTGAGTATTCAATTTGTACTTTATGAGAATTAGGGAGGGGGGTGGGAGATGCCGTAGGGAGGGTTTCCCAAAGCTCTATGAAAGAAGGATGGAAAACGTTGTGGAGTTTTTGCTAGGAAAACTGTTTTTTTTTTCCTTTCCCCAATTGAAAATATTGCTTTAATGCATTGGCAGAGTTACAGAAGTGAAATGAAACACAAATCCCACAAAAATCCTAGCGCACCATAAAAATAACAAAGAAAGTAGTGCAAAGTGCTTTGATTTCTGTAATGTTTTTCAATAATGCTAGGGCATTCCAAGCCAAGGGAACTTATCTTGAAGGAGGCCCTCTGGATTGTGGCTTAGGAGTTCAGAGGGCCTTTTGGTGATTGGGGTTGTGATTTGAAAATGAAAAAAAATTTTCATGTACTGAAAGGGCATGGGTTTAAAACGTGGGCTGGCCTGGGTTCGAATCTCTTCTTCTCTTGGCATTCCCTGGGCCTTCTTAATGAGGTTCTGTCCTAGGCTGTGTAGTATCCACAGAGTAATGCCCCCTCTGGACAGCTGTGAAGAAGCTCCAAGAGCGAATGCTAGGAACAGCTGCTGGCAGGGTGTGTAGACATCTGGACAGAGCTTGTTTGATCAGGAGAGTGATTCTATATTTATAGTTCACAATTTTTCAAGGCATCTCTAGGGTTACCCAAGGCTCAAAATTCCAACAGCACAAGTCTACCGCCACTTTCCTTTTTGTTTCTTGGCTATTTTTCCCCTTCTGATTATAAGGTCCATTCGAGTTCACTAGAGAAAGTTTTCAAGCTAAAAATGGTAGGGCTGGGGTGTGGCTCAGGGGCCGAGGATGACTTTCCTAGCATGAGTGAGGCCCTGGCTTCTATTCCCCAGCACAACAAAAGCAAAACAAAACGAAATGAAATAGCTAAACAAAAATCCCAAAGACAGATGTTAAGAAGAAAAACTAGTGTTTTCCTATGTGTAGAAATGCAATATTTGTTTATAGTTCCTTCTGAAAATCAGTTATATTGAGATTTTCAAATATGAGTACCCATTCACTTCTTATGATCCTTCCTCCTTCTTTCCTTCCTTCCTTCCTTCCTTCCTTCCTTCCTTCCTTCCTTCCTTCCTTCCTTCCTTTTCTTCCTCCCTCCTTCCACCTCTCCTTCCCTTCTCTTTCATAGGATCTCATATGAGCCAGCCTGGCTTGCAACTTAAAATGTAGCCGAGGATGACCTTGAACTTCTCATTCTCCTACCTCAGTCTGCCTAGTCCTGAGACTCCAGGCCTGCACCACTCTATCTGGTTTTATGTGGTGCTGTGGGTCAAACCCAGAGCTTCATGCATGTTAGGCAAGCAACCTGTCAACTGAGGCACATCCCCAGGCCCTTCTTTTTGTAACTTCTCAAGACATTATTCTTCTTAGTACTGGAGTAGTACATGAGTACATGTTCAATGCTAAGCATTTAGAACAGCGAGGGCACAAAATGAAATGAAATATCACCCACAGCTTAATGACAGAGACAGAGATGACACTGATATTTACTTACATTTTCTTCCAACATTTTCAATTAACATACACATCAATTTCAACTTAAAACATATTGAAATCTTCCTGAATGAATATTATAATTTCTTTCTTTTGTCAAATATTATTGAGAAAAAAATATTTTTGAGGATACTTTTCTATATCATTGTTATTCATTCGATATTAATTTTAATAGTTGCTATTATGTCACGTTTTATTAATTTCCTAGTGTTATGTAGGTTTACATGTTTTTTCATCATAGACAATTTTGCTGTGATCATTTTAATAGCTCAATCTGTACTACATCAAGGAAGGATTTTTGAAAATGAGTTTTTGGAAGTAGAATTTCTAGTGAACCTACTATGTTTATATTTAGGTCTTTTACCAAACTGTCCTGGAATAAGGTTGTCAGCATTTACACTACTACTGCTAATGAATTAATGTAACTGCTACCTGTGTCCTTGTTATTAAGATGTTGACAAAATGACCAAAGAGGGAAAACTTTGCTAATTTGATTTTAAAAAATCATCTTCTTTTAATTTCTTTTCCTTTCTCCTTTATTTCTCTTCCTTCTTTCCTTCCTTCCTCCATTCCCCCCTCTCCCCTTTCCTTCCTTTCTCTTTCTTTCTTTTCTAACTAGGTTTCACTGTGCAGCCCAGGCTGCCTTTGAAATTATATTTCACTCATGCCTCAGCTCCCTGAGTGGTGAGTGATTTCAATTAGCATTGTATTTCTTTTTGAAATTTTGAATTATCTACTTATGTCTTTTTTTTTTTGAGGAAACAGCTATATGCTAAATTTATTTATTATTTTTTTTAATTGTCCATAATGAGTTACAACATTTATTTAGTGGGCAAACAATGAGTTGTTATCCCCAATTCCCCACTGCCCTCCCCTCCCCCCTCAACTGGATAACCTCCTCCATGGGTCATCTGGATCAGTCCTTGTGACAGGGGACCATGGATAGACTAGTAATCAGCCAGTTTCTCCTGTCCGTACCTCTGGATAGTTTCCCCCACCAC
>PVHP010043265.1:0-14609 GCA_004024765.1 Zapus hudsonius
AGGCAGAGATGACGAATCTATGGGGTTTACTTGCTGGCTGGTCTAGATGAATTGGTGAGGTCTAGGTTAAGGAGAAAACCTGTGTCAAAGAGCAAATGAGGAAAAGCAACATCAACCTCTGACCTCCACATATACATAGATGTGCCTGCACACCCACATGAACAGAGTGAGCCCACGCACAAACAAACACACATAAGTATGCCCACCGTATACATGCACAAAAAGCGACATGTAACTCTTGCCATGCATGAATTCTAAATGTCACTGAAATGCACGGATGACATTAGTGGCCCTGTGACCGGATACCACGTCATCTACATAGTGATTTGTAAGTATGTTGGAATTGGCTTTTCATCCATGCGTGTTTGGTGTTTTGTTATGATGAAATCCTGTGATTCCTCCAAGAGATACTTTAGATATGTAGATCTTAAGAGTTAAATCACCTCAAAAAAAAAAAAAACTGTTTTATCTCTTCTTCTATCTTTCATCACAGAAGCATGAATTTCCCCCTTTCTTTAAGTGTAGGAAATTAGTATGTCCATGTTTTAGTTAACTAAGTTAGCAAACCATTAGAGACACATCTAATTGCTTAGCTCACCACTAATTCAAGAATGCCTGGTATGTAAACACGATTGTACAAGTTCATTCTAATCCAACTTCATATACTATTTGATACAACATTCTTCTAATGTGTTCTCAAAAGAATAGAGCCTGAATTTCTGCAAATATAAGCTTGCACAATCTTGTAGTTTTTTTTTTTGTATCCAAACTGATTCTTTCTGTGGCAGACTTTGTGTTACTTCTCCCTGGGGTTTACTAGAATCTTCCTCTAATAAGACTCCCAAGATAGCAAAGGGCACTTGGGTTCACCATGAAAGGGAAAGGCAACACTTTTTAAAGTGATTGTTCTATATAAAGTTATCATAGTGTCTTTAAGCAAAGGAAGGCTACTGTAGAGAGACAAGGGTGATGTTATCTCAGAGGGATGTTTCAAGATTCCAAATCTCAACCAGTAAAAGGAAGTTTAAATAGAAGATTCATCTGTTAGCATCTCATTGCTGAGACAAAACACCTGACCAAAAGCAGCTTCTGGGAGGAAGGGATTTATTTCAAGCTTACAGTTTGAAGGGGAAGATTCATCAGAGAGGAAGCTGGTTCACTTCATACATCCATGAAGGAAGAGAGAAGAGAGGAGAGAGAGAGAGAGAGAGAGAGAGAGAGAGAGAGAGAGAGAGAGAGAGAGAGAGAGAGAACAGCAATTATAAGCTGGCTCTGTATACACAGTAGATTACACTAATCAACCTCAAGTTCCACCCCTAGTAATACACCACGTCCCAAAGACTCCACCAGCTAATGATTAAGTAGAAAAGTTAAACACAGACATTTGAGACTATGGGGATATTTATATTCAAACCAACACCGATGACATGTGAGGCTGAATTCAACTTGTACTTACATTTTAAACACATGAACTCTTCATCAACTTCTCCACTGTCTGGGAATTATACCATGTTGAATACGCCACAGGAGTTCTGTAGTTTTCTGACCTTGCCTCGAGCTCATTCATCTCAGCATCCTTTTATTAATTATTGGGTGAACCAGATAAAGAAGCAGTAACCCATGCCAGGATGTCAAACCAGTTGAAAATAATGAGGAAGGGGCAAGGATCTACCTCACCTTCTCCAAGGCTCAAGTAACATTTACGAAAGGGGACATAAAGAAAGGGCCCTCTGTGGGATAGGAGTGACAGAGAGGAGATATAAGAGTACCCAATGGGAATATGACCAGACTATAATATGTTCATATCTTAATGTTTACAGTTTAAAAATTAATATAAGAGCAGAGAGATGGGAAACCCTACTGTGAAATGTGTGGCTGTTGTACTCGTGACCTCACAGTGACCATCATTACCTGCTGTCATGTTTTGATCCAGGTGTCCCCCAAAAACAAATGAATGTGTTCTCAATCATGGATCCTCAGTTGATGGCAGGTCAGGAATTACAACCTCACTAGAGCTGTGTTGTTGGGGTCGGGCTTATGGGGTTATAAGCCAGCTTCCCCTTGCCAGTGTTTGGCACGCCTTCCTGCTGCTGTTTCCAGTGCTGTGGCGGAGGTGATGTCCAGCCCTCTGCTCATGCCATCGTCTTCCGTGCCAGGATGGAGTCTCCCCTTGAGTCCATAAGCCTAATAAACCCATTCCTCCACAAGCTGCTTTTGTTTGGGTTCTTTCTGCACAGCAACTAGAAAGCTGACCGTAACACCTGCAGAATACCTGTACAAGCTAGGGTCCATCCACATTTCATCATGGATGGAATAGGGACTCATGAGGTCTCACCCTTCCCAGAGGACCTATTGGCAGTAAATGATTGTTGGGGAATAGGGAGATACTTTCCTCAATGGTGTAGCTGCTAGTCAGTTGCTTATGCTCAGGTAAATAACCACTCCAGCCATGCTCATGAAAACAACCTTAATTCAACTCAGTGAAACACACACACACACACACACACACACACACACACACACACACACACACGACATTCAAGCAGAAGTAGTTAAAATTAGTTAGGAAGAAAACTGGGTTCAGTGGGAAAAGAGAAGATCATGTGGGGTGAATATAATCAACATACATTATAAACATGTATGAAATTACCAAAAAATTAAAATTGATTTTTAAAAGAATATAAATGCATGATATCCCCACATCTGTTCATCATGGGTATTTATTCATGAGCATGTATAGGTGGTCATTTAATACTTATGCTAACGAGTGTCACAAACCACTCCAGAAACCCATTATTGACCAGCAGTTGGGCTGTAGTTTCATTTGTTCTGTCTTTTCAGCATCTGCTCTCGAATCCCTCTTTGATAGTCTGCTGCCTGGCACTCAAGGGTGTTGTGACTCCAGGTGTTTTCAACAGAAGGAATTTAATATGTGGATTTACCAGATACTTGCTGGCTACTTTGGAAGAGCAAAGGCACTGGGAATAACAATAATGATAATTGTTATAAAAGACAGCAATAATAACACCAAATGAAAACAGTAAAAAAAAAAAAAAAAAAACCTGGCCATGATGGTGCACGCCTTTAATCCCAGCCCTTGGGAGGCAGAGTTAGGAGGATTGCTGTGGGTTTGAACCCACCCTGAGACTACATAGTGAATTCCAGATCAATGAGACCCTACCTCAAAAACAAAACAAAACAAAGCAGGGAGGCTACCTGCACAACAAACCCTGGAAACATTCCCCTTGCTGTTTATAAAAACAGCTTTTTCACATTTGCTCTGGTCATCAAAGTTCCCCAAGGCTCTATCACCTTACACTTCTGTTACTTCTCCCCCCCAAAAATGCCCAAAGCTGCCATTTCTGGTGTTTTCCAAGTAAAAGTTGAATGCAATTCACATTGCAGTTGTCCCAAAACACTTTTTTTCTTGTGGTAGGGAAGAGTTTCTTTCAGCTTACAGGTTTTTTTTTTCCATCAACTTTTTTTAGCCTACAATTGTGTATGGGACTCACCTATCATTGGTGGATGGGATTGGGGTGCATTAATGACTGTACAGTTGTTCATCTGTCCCTTTTTCTGACAGGCTATAAGGACTGCTCAGCTGGGCTGAGCTGCTCACATGTGGTTTCTTAGATACATCCCTAAGGCAAAGGGGAATTATTTTACCAGGGGAGTATGCTGCTGGTGCCTTCTCCAACTGGATTGCAAATTGACAGATGATTGACGATTTTGTCTGCACCAGTTACATGCCTTCAAAGAAGAAATGTTCCTTTTTTTTCAGATTCTTCACTGACTCCAATTGCAGACCTTAATAATACACCCCTCACTTTGACTTTTGACCATACAGGTGAGGAATTCGACAAAGAGATTTCTATTGAATGGGTAGGCATTGGTTTTTTTCTTTCTGTTTTCTTAGAACTTGGTAAATTGCATTCAATACTGGTCCTTTCCTAAATCTAGCTTCTATTTTCATCTATTGTAGTTTTTAAATGTCACTGAGGGGCTAGAGAGATGGCTCAGTCGTTAAAAGTGCTTGCTTGCAAAGCCTAACCACATGGGTTTGACTCCCTAGTACTCACATAAAGTCAGATGCACAAAGTGGCAGATGTACCTAGTGTTTGGTTGCAAGGCTGGAGGTCCTGACAAATCCATACTAAAATAAATAAATAAAAATATAAAACAGTCAATGAAGTATTGGACAGTGATTGGTAATGATGTTTATAAAGTGATAATATATGACTATTAACTAGCAATAAATCATAGCCATGTTCAGGACTGTATCTTCCTAACACAGTTATTACAACAATTTGCTATGGTAATATGATGACCTCTACTTAACAAATAAGGGTTCTGAAGTATAGAGAGGGTAAATCCATTTTTCTTGCTCTAAGTTTCACCTCTAATAAGGTATGCTACTTTTCTTTAAATATTAGCTCCCATGTTTTTCCAGCAAACACACACACACACACACACACACACACACACACACACACACACACACTCCAAAGAAAAAAGTAAAACCTTAGGCTTTAACAGTTATCTTAAATTAGAAGTCTATAGATTCATTTATAAAAAACAAAGTTGCCCAGATAACATAGAATATTTCTGTATATATGTGAGAAGATAAAATAGTCTAAAAAGTTTAAACACTCATTATACTTAAAATGTCTTTTATTGAAATCAGATATTATTAATAAACGCATAGAGGGCTACTAGATTATATAAAAATTATCTCCACCTAGGTGATGTGACAGTTGTTACTTGGATTAAGCAATATTTTAATATATTTCTCATTCACTCAAATTATTGGTGTATGTACACATATATTTGTGTAATTACATATTTAACTGATATGGAAAACATGCATATTTACAATGCCAAATTCTTCTGAAATAAATATCAAATATTACCAAAGTCACTTGTTATCTTGGAAATTGAAGGTGACATGTAGTGGTTTTCTCACTGGAAATACACCATAAAATATTTCACTGTCAATTAAACCATCTTAAATTCTATTTTTTTTTAAACTGGGAGAAAAGTAGCATGTATATCATGTCTTCTGGGGGATAATTCACATTTCTAGATGACTAAATAACCTTTAATATTTTGGCATTTGCATCTAGCTAGTTATTATACCTTATGATGTAATTAGCATTTGGTATTTGATATCTCCAGTGACTAACTAACCCGTCAATATTAAAGCTCTTCTAATTCTAATGTCTTGTTAGAGAATTCTATTAAAATGGAAGAGAAACAGTGCTGCCTCCATCCCTCACAGTTTACCTTTGGTTTGATTGGTTAATGTTTAATTCTCCAGTGAAAACTTAATGATCTTAGAATGTCACCCACTATGGTCTCCCCAATTGTGACTCGGTATGTTTCAACTATCCACTGAATTCTCTGAGGACTGGAAAGTTTCCAGTTCTATTTTTGAGAAAAAAGTTAAAACCTGAATATTATATCCAACAACCAGTCTTTTTAATATGTTCTTTAAAAATACATAAAAGCCCTATGAAAATCGATAATTACAATGACCTTTTGAAACCATAATTACTTGAAATTATACATATATTTTCTGCATTTTATAATAACTTTACATATATCTACACACACACACCCCTCTGGCAGAATACTGAGTAAAGTTTAACAGCTTAAATTTTACCTTAAATGTGTTTGCAGAATTTTTCCTCAGCAATAATTATGAAGGTTTGAGAAGAATTGATATGAATCCCTGTTACAATGATACAGAGCAAAGAATAAAAATAGGAATATTTTAATGTTATAGTACCTATATACTTAATCTCACTATATAATTAATATACATATGTTAACACACAAGTGTTATAACCCCCAAAGTCAGCTAACAGAAGACATAAGCAGACTTAACATTTCAATGAGCTACAATTTCATTTAGCTGACAATTTTTACTAAAATGATCTACTTCCTTACAAGCCATGGCTTTCCTATTTTCAGAATTCCCCAACACTCTTCATTGTAAACCCTATGGGGAAAAAAGTACAGCTGGGCTGGAGAGATGGCTCAGTGGGTAAGTGTACTTTCTACACAAGCCTGAGGGCCTGAGGGGGCTTGGAACTGCCCTACTTGAAATCCATATTCCACATAAACAGCTGGGTATAATCACCCACACCTGTAACTCCATTCCTACAAAGATGAGAAGAGACCAGGATATTTCCTGGGCATGTGAACATAGCAAGTTCACAGGTCAGTAAGAGGCTCCAGTTCAAATAAGAATGGACAGAAAATGGATGAGGACACCCAATGTTCTGTGAGGATCCCTTGACAGAGACAAGCACATGGAGCTTAGCAAGGGTCCATACAAGTGCAAATACCACACAGAGACTACACATACATCACGATCACACACAACACAGTCCATGAATGCAGAAAAAAATACGATTATATACATCTGGTAAATAGACTAATAGGTGTGAGTGGAGCACAGGAAACAAGAAAAACAAGGCAGAGTCCTTTCCCTCAAGGTGTTTAATAGCTACTAGCCCAGGATGCAAGCAGCTGATATAAATAGACATGGAATAATCCAGTGGAACAAAATTTCCATAGAAAGTGACCATAAACTAATAGCTTTTTTTTTCCACAGCTGTTTTCAGTGTGGAATCCTTGGCACTGTGGTCTAGGAGGAATGCAGTGGAAAATTCTTTGTTGCAGTTGAGGAACATTGAGTTTGAAAGTTATTTTCTTACAGGAAAATTCAGGTAAGTCATTTCACAAAGTCAAATACAGGGTGCCTTCGGAATTTATCTATAACCAAATTCAGAAAGTATATAAATTGGGTCGTTGCCATCTCTATTTGTTTGCAGTCTTATATACAGAGGAACAGAAACACCGTAGGGCAGACATTCTTCATGAAGATTCTTAGCTTTTAGAAAAGCCTACTTTTCTAAAAGCAATTTGTTTAAAGCAATTAGCATGACTGTTGTGATAGGATGGGGTATGAGCTTTAATTGAACCAGCTTTGGTTAGCAGGCAGCAAGGGCCCACAATATACACAAGAGTTAGGAAAAATGTACCAAAAAAAAAGGCAAAAGAAATTAAAAACAAGATTAGGCAAAAAAGAAAAAAATCATCCTTTAGAGACCCCTATATAAGGGATCTTCCAAGAAGAAGAATCAATTTTTGAAGTATTCTATAGTTTTAACTCATATTTACAAATTACATATTCAATCATATTTAAATTTATAAAGCAAATTATCTTTCTATAACATAACAAATGAGTGACGTTTATTGAGTCATTCCATACCTTGACTTAGTTCTGTTATGATTTCTTATTTTAGTGAAATTTCCAGGAGAAATCAAACCCAGATAGTTCTGAAGACAACCACACCCAAGTCACATCTTTACCACATACCAGAGCTATATGGGGTAAGTGGTTTTATCTCTTCATAACTCAATTTCTTCAACTATAAAGTATAGACCATAATGCTATCACATTTTATGTAGTTTTAATGAATGAATACAAGAATCCATCTGTTGAGTTTGAATATGAAATGTCCCCTACAGGTTCATGTGTGTGACACTTCCTCTCCATCTGGTGATTCTGTCTTGGGAGGTTGTGTAGCCTTGGAGGAAGTGGATAACTAGGGGGCACGCCTTGAGAATCTACAGTCCAGACTCACTTCCTGTTCACTCTCTGCTTCCTGTCTGTAAGATGTTGTTGTAGTCAGCCACACACTGCTGGAATGAATCTCCAAACCAGGCACAATTTGGGGGAGGAAAGTATTTATTGAAACTAACAGATTCAGGGGAAGTTAAGGAAAAAGGCTGCCCCCCTTTCACAGATCCAAGCAGAGACAGACAGAGGCCCACCACCGGCACCTTAAGCAAGCAAACACATTGTAACACTGCAATTCACAAAATGCAGAACTGCCAGACCAGGTTCCAGCTTTTCTTTTGCATATCTATCCCTAGTATTTTGCATCCAATTTAGAAAGGGCCAGTCCCCAAGAGGCTAGGCCAAAGTGACACTTCCTGCAGCCAGAAGTCTGGAGACAATTAACAATTTAATAAACACAATTATAATAAATTCTACTGGGGTATATTTATTCAAAACTACCACAGATGTGTATAAGCACCTGCCACAAGTCCACCTGTTGCCATGCTTTCCCTGCCATGATGGACTGTATCCCATCAAACTTTAAGCCAAAATAGACCACTTCTGCCTTCCTCTGTTCCTTGTCAAATCATAACAATGAGAAAAATACCTATCCCATTATGTGATACACTTGCCAAGTATCTAGCATAGTCCAGCACTTATTAAAATATGGGTTATTATGATGATCATGATTTTTCTCATTATCTCCAAATTTACTACATTTGAGAATAGCCCATGAGGCATATCATAAAATATACATGAACATGTAAGGGTGGATCTGGTGATTAGAACTTATATAATACCCAGCAAACTCCAATGTACCTCAGAATTTAAGGAGTACCCGAATTCTTGTCTATAAAGTTAAGGAATTAAAATTATAGGCCACCAGAGGATAAGGTATAGTGGGAGACTTTATTTAAAAGAAAACGGGAAGTTACAGAGATTTCCAGCCACCAGTGTGGAGAGAGCACATGGGAGAGGTTTTAGCCAAAATTCATGCTTTTCAGCTAAACAAGCAGAAAAAGAAAAGATAACAGAGGGCTCCCATCATAAGGAAAAAGGTTCATGTGGTAAAAATCTGGAGTCGCCCCCCCCCCTGCTCAACCTACCCATTTGGCTGGGGTGAGGGAAGGCCTTACCTTCCTAAGGTCTATAAATTCAGAAATCCTTCTCCTAGGAAGACATATGAAGGAAAGAGAGAGTTGGACTTTGTTTCACTGACTTTTAAAGACCGCAGCCAGGTAAGTCAGAGAGAGAGCTGGTTGGTCCATATCTGACCAATCTGTTTTAGCATCTAGGTTTGAGCTCTAGTTAGAGACACCTCCCACTCAAGGGGAGGGGGAGACAGGCCTGGAATCTGTGAACTTGCATGAAACGGTCACAACTAAAATATGCATGAACAGACACATATTCAATTTTAAAAGAGCAAGCAACTTTTCTTCCAGAATTCCTGCAAGGAATTCTGTCAATAATATCATCAAAATAAATGATCAAAAATATTTTCAACCTGAGCTAGGGTGAAGAAGACAGACACTGTGGATACTCAAAATGTTTCAACACAGAAATCTAGAAGCTTTGAAGAGCTCAATTACTAAAGTAGACTTAAAACTCACCCACAATGGCTCAGGGACTTTGTGGAAAGATTGTAAAACCATGATGAGGAATATCTAGAAGCATCTCCCCCTATTGTAAAGACTGAGGTTAGAATTTAGATAATGCCCAGCAAAAATTCCAATGCACCTCAAAATTTAAGGAGTACCCGAATTCTTGCCTACAAAATTAAAGTATTAAAATTATAGACAACCAGATATTAAGGTATAATGGAAAGACTTTATTTAAGGGAACATGGGGAGTTACAGAGTAACTAGCCACCAGTGTAGGGAGAACACATGGCAGAGATTTTAGTTAAAATTTATGTATTTTAATTAAATAGACAGGAAAAGAAAGATAATAGAAAGCCCCCACCATGATAAAAAGTTTATGTGGAGAGATCTTGAGTCCCCCTCATATCAGCCTAAGGGCTGGGGTGAGGAGCCTTACCTGGGAAATAAAAGTCTTCCTTCTAGGATGCCCTGTGGAAGAGAGACTGGCCTTTGTTCTAGGGAAACTTTTAAAATTTCCACCAGGTAAATCAGAGAGACAGCTGATTGGTCTATACCTGACCAATCAGTTTTTGTATCTAGGTTTGAGCTCTGGCTTGAGATACCTCCCACTGAAGAGGAGTGGGTCCATGGAGCTTATCTGAAGGGTCAGACTATGACTGACTGCTGCTGGTACCACACTTAGTCCTCAATTCCCATGGAGAATACCAGCAATCCCATTGAGGAGGGCCCACAGTGGAATGAGAGCTGGGAAGAGGGAAACAGAGGTACCAACATGTGATTTGTGCAAAGTTTGTACTTAATAATAATACAAAAGAAATTGAAAATAATATCACCAGGAAGGCATATGGAAGGACTAACTTAGAGAAGCAAATAAGATGACAAGAATTAAAACAGTGTTGGAAAAAATAAAGAATATACATTGAGGGCATAGCATTTGAACAGGGATCTTTTGGGGAGGTAAAATTTAGATCTGAGGAGATGGAGAGGAAAACCATGGAAGAAACAGAAGGTAGGATTGGGAGATGTCACAGGTGTATCTTTCATATGGATCTCTCTGGCTTTCTGGAATGAGAGAAGGCCATCAGTAACACGTATTCTTGGATCACAGGCTGGTGCTTCGCTCTATTCTGTTTCTTTTCGAGTGACAGAAATTCTTAATTGTATGCAGAGTTGACCTGTAAAAGACTATCTTTCCTCCCTTTCTATGTAGTGGTGGTGCCTTTGGCTAAGTTTCAATAACAACGTGGAAGTGGATGTATTGTGGGTAACTGCTTGCAAGCATCAAATCCAAGAATGTTTTTTTTTCCCTGTCATCTTCCTGTTTTCTGCTATTATATAATATGAAATATTATATATTAAATACATTTTAATATATAAGAAAAGTAAAATATATCAAATATACATTTATATTTTCTAATATTAAATATGCTATACTATTAATTATTATATGATATTAAATTGTGGGTGATGGTCTTCCTGAATGACACCACTATCCAGACTCACAACAGCATTGAAGTTGCCCCTTCCTTTGATTTCAGGCACCGTCTGTAGACCTGTGCAGGCAAAAGCTGCCCATGCAGAGATAAGACACTTCAAAGTTGGTGTATGGATTTCCTGTTCCTTTTTTTTCCCTTTTGTGGCCTTCATTCCAAAGAGCAGACCCTCTGGTCTTTGGAAGAGCCTGGTCCTATAGTGTGAGCCTCTCACTGCTCAGGAATGAAAGGAGCAATAACCTACCAGAATGGACTGTTGTCAGTAATCCAGTCCAACTAGAAACTCAGCATACAGAATCAGAGAGGACCCCGCTGTTGCTGAAAGGATTTTTTTCTTTCCCTCATCCACTCTTTTTCAACTCCTTCTTTCAGATGAAATAGGGATAAAGTTTCATACTTTTTAAATTTTTTTTTGCTTTTTTGATATCTTTATTATTCAAACTTAGATACATTGTATGGGCAAATATTGTGTTGGTATCCTATTTTCCTCCTCCCTGTCCCCAAGTCAAGGGGATGGACACAGATTTCTAACACATCCCAAAGCAGAAGTACAGAAGACCTTAAAATCTCAACAATAAAGTAGAATTAAAACTCACCGACCGTGACTCAGGGAACTGAGCGAAAGAGGAGGCGGAAAGATTGTAAGAGCCATGGTGGGGGAGAATATCCAGAGACATTGCCCCCTTCAGCAACAACACACAAAGGGGGAGCAGATCTGGCTGACTCCTGTGCGACCCATAATCCCTCAATCCACAGGTTGATCCAGCATGCCCACTGAGGAGGATCCCCGGTGTGTTTGACTCTAATCAGATTACCAAGGATAAAGTCCGAACTTGTTTTTCCAGTCCAATCCCAAAGCACATGAACTTGGTTTGTATCCAAGCAAAGTAGCTCCCCCCCACATACACTAAGTATACACTGTGTATACTTAGTATGAGTCCTGAACAGAAATAGATATAAAACTGAAGTAATTTGTCAGAAGCAAAAATAAATTCCAAAATGGATTCAAGAATATATTTCTTATAGATTATTTTATTACACTTGGAAATTTAATCCTTCTACAAATTAATCTTTGCTTTTGCTTATGAACCAGTGATGTGAGGTTACGCAGGGTTAACAGTCGACTTACCTAAACAATTTTCCCTCATCTTCTCCAGGCAGCTCCTGATTCAAAAGGAAGATGCCTGCATTTAAAATGAATGTGATAAAAACAATAGGATGTGGAGTTTCTCTTCTTCTCTTTTTGTTTCACGTCCTCTTATTTTGTTGAGCCAAAAAGAATATAAACTATCAAAAAGAAAATGATGGTGCACAGGTGTTGTTACTGCATTTACAGCCCAGTGTGGTTTTTAAGGTGGTTTCTATGGTAACATGATCATTTATAGACTATAATCCCATTAGGCGAAACTAGTGATAAAGTAAGCTCATTATAACAAACCTTATATCGCTTCACTTCCGGTTGTGTCTGTTTTATGGCAAATTATACCCATAAAGCCATTAAATAACAAACACATAAGAGTGCAGTAGTTAGTCATAAAATATATAATTTTTTTTTTGGACAGAGGAAATGAGGGTTTGGAAAATTACTGCAAATGATTCTTTTAAGTGTTAGCTAAACTTTGCAAACAAAAGCAAATCATAAGGACTAAATAAGAAAGTAGCCCTTCCCTCTGTAAGACACTTTCTTTTCTGGATTCATAAACACACAGGTTTTCTATGCACAGCACAGTTGATACCCAGACACAGTCTGTGAGTAACCTCTGAAGTCAGTGTCAAAACTGGCCAAATGTCCTGTTCACTCCTACGTGTTTTCTCTCCCTATTTTTCTCTGGGTACTTATTTCATGGCTTGTAGTTACTCTAATTTTCACTTCAAGAATGCAGTTTCCACTAAAGCCAGATTCATATATATATATATATATATATATATATATATATATATATATATATAATTTTCCCCATGTAATAAGATATAATAAATCAGTCTCATGGCTGATAGACTATGGTAGTGCAACTGAGTAAATTAAAGATTTTGACCTCAGGAGTTTCTTTATGATACACATACCTAGGGCCCTCTGTTAAGAACAGACCTGTGTTCTGAAAGTTACAGGAACAGCTCAGTCAGGCATCTTGAGACAGGAGGGTGCAGGACAGTGCTGTGTTCTCTGGGCTGTCATTTCTCCTTGCTGTGACCTAGGCAGGAAGATGAAGCAGCCAGCTCCCTAGGCTGATGCACGAGGACCACAGTAACACCAGGGTTGACAAGATTCAGCCCTGAAGATAGGATCCTGTCACCAAGCAAGTAAAGCAAAGATACTAAGAACAGAGTTCCATTCTGTAGTCTAACCTCACAGAACTACGACTCACCCCACTCAGGTTAGCAAAGCCTCACTGATACACTTAGACTTCCACAGTCAGTCTTCCTGGCTTTCTTGGGACATCAGGAGACTGAGTGGGAGGCTGGAGTCTTATGTCTTCCCTGTCACAAGGAGCCACTCACCCCTGTGTTAGCATCAGTGACAACCATTTGATGAGGCTAGACTCCCTGCTCCCCAATTCAGCAGTAATGAGGAGACAGATAGGAGGCAGGAGAGGCTGAGTGGAGAGGGCACAACTGACAGAGATTTTCTACTACCCTCATGGGCACCTGAATGTGGTGTCATTAGGAGTCCCGTTTGAGCAGAAAAGTAGTCTCAACTGTGCTGGTCAGAAAGAAGAAGTCTTCCTACTGAAGAAGCCATGTCCTTCATCTTCCTGTGCAGAATCCATCCTCTGACTGATTGACCAGTATAACACCTGAGTGGCTGCAGGCTTCTCCTCAGAAACAAGGAATGCTATGGGGAGGGCATGTGCACACACACACACACACACACACACACACACACACACACACACACACTTGAGTGATTAGAGATCATGATGACTAATCTGGGTTGTCAACTGGACAGGCTTTAGAATCACCATGGAAACAAACCGCTGGGCATGTTTCTTAGGGATAAGGTTATTAGAGTTGGCAGGACCCAACATAACTGTGGGTGGTGCCATTCCATGAACTGGGTGCCATGAACTATGTACAAAGGAGAGAACTAGCCAAACATGAGCTTTCATCACTCTCTGCTTCCTGATTGCAGGTGTAGTGTGACCAGCTCGGTTTCATGTTCCTACCATCATGATGGACTGTGACCTTGATTATCAGCCAACAGACATTTTCTTCGTCAAATTGTTTCTGATCAGTCAGGCATTGGGTCATAATGATAAGAAAGTACTACAGAGATAAAACACGATTCCCATGCTGTATATTGAAATCCTAGAGCTTATTTGTCTTGTCCTGAAAGCCTCTAACACATTCACACATAGGCATAATTGAAGCAGGGGTGAGGAGGGCATTTATTGATTATGGTAATCATTTCACAATGTAAGCCCATGTTAAACCATCCAAGGTACATCCTGAAAATATGTAAAATTGACTACGTATCTATTAAAATAAACTCAGCAGACAATGAATGATGAACAAGGGACCTATAACCACAGTCATTGAATCAACACAGGATAGGCCATTGAGACAGGAACCAAGGATTTTCGACACAAGGACCTCTAAGCCCGCAACAATAAAGCAGCCTTATTACTCACCCACCATGACTCAGGGAACTAAGCGGAAGAGGGGGCGGAAAGATTGTGAGAGCTGTGGTGGGGGAGACTGACCGGAGGCATGACACCCATCAGTGACAACACACTTGGGCCAGGAAGACTGGGATGAGTACTAAGATATACAGGATACCTTGCCACAAGGACTAATACAGACAGCCCACGAAGGAGGATATACAACTGATCAGGGATGGGGAGGGGGGGAATAGGGGAATTCGGGATAACAACGCATGGTTTG
>PVHP010043266.1:0-14607 GCA_004024765.1 Zapus hudsonius
GCCAGGGCAAGTGGCATCCATGTTCTTTTGGGCTTGTTTCCCTAGCTGAGTACCTGTCAAAGGAAAGTTACCCATCTGTATCAATACCCCTCAGAAAGGAGCAGCCCCTGTTACCACCACACCTCTTACAGAAAATATGTGCGTTTCTGGACTAAACAAAGCTCTCGAACTCTGTCTATTCCTGCTGAGGGTCTTACAGCTTAATTCAATTCTGGTTCTATCTACCTGGTATCATCACCAGATCTCAGCATAAGACATCATTCTCTCAAGGCTATCCTCATTTCAAATGCCAATCACAAGTCAGACCAATTAAAACTCAGAGCTCCCACAACCTCAGGATCAATAATTTTCTAGGGTGATTCTCAGAACTCAGGAAAACACTTTCCTTATGTTTGTTTGGTTCATTACAAAGGAGGCATATAATAGCCAGGTAAAGATAAGTAAAGGCTTCTGTCTCCGTGGACTAGGGGTGTGTGTACCACCTTACTAGTATGTGAGTTCATTCACCAATTTAGAAGCCCAAAAATTCTTATGGTTGAAGAGCTTTTCTTGCCACTTAATCTGTTTCTCTTTCTTTCTGCCCATTTGTGGAAGTCAGCAGACAGGCTAAAAGTTCCATCCCTCTAATCATTTGGCCTGTTAGGTAACCAGTCCTAACCTGAGACTATCTAGGGACTCTACCTTAAATCCTTTCATTAGACTAAATGCAGGTATGATTAATAAGTGGTCATTAGGAATAACAAAGAACACGCCTATAACTCAGGAAGTTCCAAAGATTTTAGGTACTTTGTGCCTCAGACTGAAGACAAAGACATGGTGTGCTTATTAATCCACACCATCCTACTTTGTGAATCTGCAGTCAGAGGCATTCCCTCCAAAGAGAAATTTCCAGAGAAACAGATTCACACCAAGACTAAACCCCAGCCTCATCTGGCCTGCAAAGTACTCCAGTTGTTTCCCTGGTTTGCATCCTTTCATACTGGTGCAAGATTTTGGGTGCAGGGAGGGATTAAATTCCATAAAGATCCTAGGCCCATGGATCACAACTTTTGGGTCCTTATCCAAATTAGCAAAGAATTGAAAACACAGACTCTGACAAAGGTTAAATTATGAATTATGAGATTTATTTTAGGGCTAAGTAAGTTCTCACACTGGTCCCCAAAAGACTGGACAAAAAGAAAAATGGGGTCTCTCATGCTAATTAAAACTAAACTGTTTATCTGCCTTTTGAGAAACTGGGGTTGGAGTGAAAAGAGTTGGTCTACAGAGCTCCCACGTAGACCAGTTTCAGCTGGCCTTGCACTGTTCTTCTACTTCAATCTTCTCATGAAAAAGCAGTCACATGAAACCAACCGATGTTAACCTGTTACTTTTTTTTATTGTTCTGTCCCTCTGGCCACAGGAAAGTCACTTTGAAATGAGCCATCTGTTTTGTTGTTGTTTCCTTTAAGCCTTTTTTTGTTCATTAAAACCAATTCTTGTGCTGAGTTCATGAGAACATGTATTCTTTTTTATGGGATGGAGTGTTGCCCGATTCTAGAATTAAAAGTAAAGCTAACTGTTGTAGTCAGCCACACGTCGCTGGGATGAATCTCCAAACCAGGCACAATTTGGGGGAGGAAAGTATTTACTGAAACTATCAGATCCAGGGGAAGTTAAGGAAAAAGGCTGGCTCCCTTTCACAGAAGCAAGCAGAGAAAGAGAGAGAAGCCCGCCACCAGCACCTCAAGCAAGCTGTAATCCTGTAATTCACAAAATGCAGAACTGCCAGACTGGGGTTCTGGCTTTTCTTTTGCATATCTATCCCTAGTATTTTGCATCCGAAATAGAAAGGGCCAGTCCCCAGGAGGCTAGGCCAAAGTGACACTTCCTCCAGCCAGAAGCCTGGAGACAATTAACAATTTAATCAACACAATTATAATAAATTCTATTGGGGGACATTATTCAAGCTACTACACTAACTGATATCTTGACACTAATAGTTATGATTGTGTCCTTTGATAGTGGCATAGAGAATGACTCCCAAAGAAAGACTGTGGAAGCTATAAGGGAGAAAACTGTCCTGGGAAGTCAGAGTATACAGCATGGCAAGAGAGGAGGGTCGGGGCCGTGTGCAGCATGTGCTTAGCCTGTCTATTCCCATTGCTGAGCACTTCCTAACCTTGATGCAGGACTCGGGTCTGTGCTGGTCTCCAAGACCTCTCTCATGACTGGGCCTCCTACTGTTCCCAAATCTACCCCACTCCCTGGAGCTTGATGAGTTTCATTAAGCATGCCTTTCAGATCATAGGTTGGCCTGTTCCTGTTCTATCTTCAAAAGCATAGAGCTGACACCCCATGCTTACGCTGAGGGACACTGAGAAATCAAGGCGGCCCTGAGCTGGAATGGTGAGCATGTTTGCTAGCTGCCGCTGCCAGGATGCTGGAAAGAACTATGCAACCTGTTAGGGGAGAAAAGTCATCAGTGGTTTTAACCAGCAGTGGACCCTGTAAGCTTCATGTCTCACCGGCAAGGCCAAATGTTCCAACTCATGCAATGGGGGCACATCTGTTCTCTGATTGGACTGGAGGCCTGCTCCATGGGAGGAAATTTATGCCTGGTACTGAAGACCTAATCAAAGCCTGGATAGGGCTGGAGAGGCCATAAGTCCTAAGGAGAGGAGCTACTACTGTTGTCTGGCTAAATAGATATATTATGCCCACCAAACTGCCCTCTAAATATTTATGTTAATGTCCATACATTAATGTTACTCTAGCTTTTGGCTAGAGAAGCTGCTATTTTCAGATGGCAGTGACCACTGGGGAGACCCCAAAACTCATCAAAGTGCTGAGAATAGACAGTGGAGAGTTCAGCACTAAGTGAGACATCTCTATCACACCCTCCAAGGCTCAGGGTCCACTGTGGAAGAGGTGGCTGAAAGAATGTAAGATTCAATACTGTTCAGATACACAGTGGCCATGACCTTCATGACCTTACAGTGGCTGATGCCACCTACACAAGCCCTGCATAGTGGGAGGGAAAAAATGATGACATCAAAAGAGAACAGGGGCTAATTAGAAAGAAGGGATTTAGTGGAGTGAGGGGGAAGGGAGTGTGGCTGGAGAGGATTATGGTCATGGTATATTATTTATATGCGTGGAGGTTGTCACTAAAAAGATTTTTAAAAACATAGGAGCCATGGGAAGATAGAACTCCATAAAATTGTACTGTAGCAGCCACTGTATGCTAGGTCGAGTGTGCTAGGTTGTGTTGTAGTAACAATCTCAAACCTCAATGGCTTCATACAATAAAAGATCCAACAGGGCCTGAGGGTAGCTGGCTCATGTCAAGCCTCTGACACTCAGGATCTTCAATGCTCCCATAGTCCTGACCCCAGTAAGAAGGGAACATTGTGGTCTGTACATGGAGTCTCAATGCATTGGTATGCCCCCTTTGTTTATTTTTTTTTAAATAGTATTTATTTACTTGCAAACAGAGAGAGATAGAGAGAAGAGAGACAGAGAGAATGGGTGTGCCAGGGTCTCCAGCCGCTGCAAACAAACTCCAGACACATGAACCACTTTGTGCATCTGGCTTTACCTGGGTACTAGGGAATTGAACAGGGGTCATTAGGCTTTTTAGGCAAGCACCTATAACTGCTGAGCCATCACCAGCCCAGCTTTGTTTATTTTTTAGGAAGAAACCACATTCCATTGTCCAGAATAAATTACATGGCCACATTAAACTTCAAGGGGGGAAACCCTCTTCTGTCTAAGGAGGAGATGGGAGGTTCAGTAAGGTGAACCTACCAAAATCTTAATCATTATCCAACTGAGGGTTAAAAAGCCTCAGACTCTACAAAGACACTTTTCCAATGGCTCAGCTGGCCAGTTAGTAAAGCCAGGATCCAGGTGCATGCTTGTTTATGAACCCAGGTCTTCCATGACTTGGACGCCTGGTCTTCATGAAGCCATTAGCTTCAAGGGAACTTCAGGTGCTGACAAGAAAAACGTTTGATTCCCCAATGAAAATTAATCTCTTGGGCTGGAGAGATGGCTCGGCAACTAAGGCACTTGCCTAAAAACAGAAGGGCCTGGGTTTGATTTTTCATTACCCACATAAAGCCAGATGCACAAAGTGGCATGTGCATCTGGAATTTGTTTGCAGTGGCTAGAGGTCCTGGAACACCCATTCTCTCTATTTCTCCTGGCAGATCAATAAAATTAAAAAAGAAAACTTATGAAAATGTAGGGGTTTTATTCCTCTTTCCTCTGAAGAACCTGTATTAAGGAAAGAGGGAGGGAAAGAAAATGGGAAAGATAGCAGGGCAGTGGTGCACACGCCTTTAATCCCAGGCAGAGGTAGGACAATCTCTGTGAGTTCGAAGCCAGCCTAGGACTACATAGTGCATGGTGAATTCCATATCAGCCTGGGCTAGAGTGAGACCCTGCCTCAAAAAAAAAAAAAAAAAGAAATAAAAAGAAAAAGAAAAAAGAAAAAAAGGAAGGGAAGGGAAGGGAAGGAAGGAGAAATGGAGGGTAGAAGACAGAAAGGAAGAAAGGCCTTTTAAACCACCTATTGCTCTGCCCACGATATTCAATCACTAAGGTAATGTGTATGTATTGTTTTTTCCCCCCACTGTGTGGTATTTTCCATTCATAAGAACCAGGTCAGGAGAAGTTTGTATTGTTATCTACACATGTGTCCTTGCTCCTGTTTGCTCTCCCCTTGATTCCATGCCCTTCATCAGTCCTTTGACTGTTTGCCTAGCTACATAAGAACAGCGGTATAGTTAAGCAGACAAAAGGGACCGACCAAGAACTCAGTGTAGTCTCTCAGAACTCCAAGCAGGAAGGTTGAGGGCAATATCAAGTCTCTATCCACTTCTGGACTGGACCAGTCACTAGTGAGTGAGGCCTAACCCTGTTCTTTGTAGAGGAGGAGGATTCTGGGCTCAGGGAAGTTAAGTGATTGTTCAAGGTCATGACTAGAATCAAGATTAAAACCAGCTGCTATCGTTTTTTTCTGAGTCGTAACTTTATTTTCTGTCCACTCTACTCTGAAGCCTTCTACACCTAGGACTTTTGCCCCAAGGCATGTCAGAGAATGAATGCATGGGTCTGTACCTTGTCTGATGACATCCGGCTTCACAGTGACTTTCTAACCACACGCAACAGGCTCCCTTCTTTGTGAGTGAAAATCCACGAAGCACACCAGGAGCTAAAGCAGTGGAGAAAATTTACTTACAGCCAGTAAGAAGAACAACAGGGTTATTTGCCCAGCAATGCTTTCTTGGAATAGACAAAATGTGGGCATTTTATTGGGTAGCCTATATATTCATATAGTGACCCGACTTGCAGGTCAGTCAATGAAGACCCTAAGGGAGGGGTTGAGAATGAAAAGGGACAAGAGACATGAAGAATGGAGACAAGACAGGTGTCTGATCAAGTCTCGATTTATTGGAGCTCAGGCAAATGCTTATAAACCCTCTCGTAGGATGAAGTATGTGGACACTTGGGTAGGAACTTGCATAGTTGGGTTGCTAAGTGACCTGATGCAATGAGGTTATGTGATTTCTAGGAGGAAGCCTCATAGGTGGGGAAAATAAATTTAAGCAGAGAAACAGAAACTTAGCTTTGGTTAGTAGAGAAAATGGCAGAGACCTTCAAACATCAACACAGTTAAGGCACAATAAGCAGCTCCCCACAATATAGGAAGGCACAGTGAGCATGCTCAGTATAGGGGGTACATTTCTGAGCATGCCCAGATAAAAGTCATGGATCAATGTAAGAAAGAAAGAAAGAAAGAAAGAAAGAAAGAAAGAAAGAAAGAAAGAGGAAGGAAAGAAGGAAGGAAGGAAGGAAGGAAGGGAAGAATTGATGATGGACACACTTCTGAGCATGCTCAGTTTAAAGTCACAAGAGTTCAGAAAGCAGAGATGGCACCCATGAATGATTCTAGGCAACATTTACTTTAAGTTGCCTAAAAGAATGACAAAAGAGGGCTGGAGAGATGCCTCCAACAACACACCTCCAACAAGGTTCTAATTCCCAAATTGCCATCAGCTGGGGACCTAGCAATCAGAACACATAAGTTTATGGATCAAATCACCACAGCATGTTTGTTGTAAAACTTGTATCGGTTCAATCTTTGCTATGCCCAGTGTGAATGTTTATTCTGTGCCATTATCTTATTATTTACTTTTTGGTATTATAGCTTAGTTAAAAGACTTTTGGACTGTGGGGATGTTTGAACATTGTTGGGATTGATAAAAACTATGGGGACTTCTAAAGTTGGACTGAATGCATTGCATTTTACATCATGGATGGTTATCAGTTTATGGGGGCCAGGGGTGGAATGTGGTATTTTGATTTAGGTGTCCCTTGTAAACTTAAGTGTTCTGAATGCTAGGTCCCCAGCTGGTGGCCATTTGGGAAATGGAGCTTCCTGGAGGAAGTGCATTATTGAGGGCAGATATATGGGTGTTAGAGCCAGCTTCCCCTTGCCAGTGTTTGGCACACCTTCCTGCTGCTGTTGTCCACCTGATGTTGGCCGGGAGGTGATATCCAGCCTCTGCTCATGCCATGGTTTTCCCTGTCATCATGGAGCTTCCCCTCAAGTCTGTAAGCCAAAATAAACCCTTTCCTCCCACAAGCTTCTTTGTTTGTATGTTTGTTGCAGCAAGAAGAAAGTGACCGCAACACAAACTCTCTAGCTTTTGTTCTGACACCTGATTGAAGAGGAATAAGGGAATATGGGAGCTACTCCAGGGTCATTCCTCCAAACAGGTGCTCCCTAGTCCTCTTCCAAATCAATGAGCAGAGACTTTAGTCAGTGGATGAATGACCCCAAACAAGAGGCTGTGGGGAGCTGTCTCCAGAAACCCTGGTGAGGCACTGCGTTTACATGGTGTGGTAGTTTTGAATAAATGTCCTCCAAAAGAATTAAGGATTTATTAAAATTATTGTCTCCAGGCTTCTGGCTGGAGGAAGTGCCACTTTGGCCTAGCCTCCTGGGGACTGACCCTTTCTAATTTGGATGTAAAATAGTAAGGATAGATATGCAAAAGAAGAGCCAGAACCCTGGTCTGGAGATCTGCGTTTTTGTGAATCACAGTGTGTTACAGTGTGCTTGCTTGGTGCTGGTGGTGGGCTTCTGTCTCTGTCTCTGCTTGGATCTTTGAAAGGGGGCCAGCCTTTTTCCCTTAACTTCTTCCCCTGGATCTGCTCAATAAATATTTTCCTCCCCATAATCGTGCATGCTTTGGAGATTCATCCCAGCGGCATGTGGCTGACTACAACACATGGTGATCCTCCACATGATAACAGGTGAAAGAAGCAATTTCAAATGCAGCTTGAATTTTTTTTCTAAAAAAAAAAAAGAAGTCACATGCTTCTCTGTGTATTTTCCCCAGATGGATTCAACACAAGTCATGTAATTTCTCTGCTGCCGGTTCCTGAGTGAGTCATAGATCTGAGAGCTAGAAGGGGCTCTGAAAGTTGGAGCGAGGGCTGGGGAGATAGCTCAGTAGGTGAGGGGCTTGCCCTGAGTGTGATCCAAGAACACGTGTAAAAATACCAGATGAGGTGATGCATGTTTGTATTGCCAGCGCTGGGGAGACGGAGACAGGCGGATCCCTAGGGCTCAATGGCCAGACAGTTTAGCCTAATTAGTGAACTCTAGACCAACAGTGAACTGAAAAAACCAAAAAGGCGATGATACAATACCTGAGGTTGTCCTCTGGCCTCCACGTGCACATGAGGACTCTCCCCAATGCACAATCAGCCACATGCATGGTGTGAGCTGCTCCCCTGTCTTGTGTGTGCCATGTATGATTGATGGGGTGGATTCACGTGTGTGTGCACTTGTGGTGGTGGGTCTCACTTGCAGTGGCAGCCTGTTGGGTGCCCTGCTCCATGGTGCTTAAGCTGTCTTATTTGAACCAGAGTGCCTTTACTCATATTAGAGCTTGCTTGCTGGTTTTTGTTTTGTTTTTGTAACAGGCCTGGGGCCTCTCTTCCCCTCTGCAGAACTGAGGTCACAGGCACATGAGTTCACCCCCATGTTGTTGACATGGGATCTGGAGATTTGAACTAGGGCAGTTTCAGCCCTCCTCAGGCCTTCATCTCGAGCAGAAAGGGTACTTAACCAGTGAGCCATCTCTCCAGCCCTGCTCTTCTTCCTTCCAGCAGGTGTGATTGTACTTTCCCCAGGGTACAGACTATCTGTGGAGCTGGTGATCGCTATAGCAGGAGGGTGAGGCTGGCACAGTGGTTGGGGGTACTTATTGCCTTCCCCAAACTCCTCGAAAGCAAGACTTTCCATCTTCATGGAGACAGTTGTGAACAGGGAACATAACAGGGCAAAAAAAAAAAAAAAGCCCAGGATCCACGAACGATGAGGCAGCCAAGCCTGGTGAGAGACCACCATCGGCCCTCAGGACCAGTCTCCTTAGTAAAGGAGAGGTAGATGAAGGTGAGGAGCACGAGCAGAAGAACTTGGGGCCCATTTGACTTGCTGGTCTATGGAGTCTTGGTTTTATACACAAGCTGTACCTGGCCAGTGCTCACTGGATATGCATATCTCTGAGATGTTATTAAAATGTCATTCATTCAACAAGAACAGCAGCTTGCTAAAGAGGGAGAATTGCCAGTGAGGCCAAAGTGACAGTAATTTCAAGGACAATGTGAGTTGATTCACCTCAAACATAGCAACTGTTTCCTGGTAGAGCTTTCTGACCCGCTGGTTGTCTTCAAGATCTGTACTGCTGGTCACAGGAGACACCAGACATCAGAGTGTGCAGTGGACGAAGGACTCATTAGGAATCTCCCAGGAAGCAGGGGAAGGCAGACACAGCGCATTTCTTTATCATGATGGATTTGTTTCACTTTGCATTTTTTTTTCATTATGAGAGAATTGTGAAATTGTTTTTGCATTACCTTTAAAAAGAAAAACAAAGTCCAAACAAACAAACAAAAGCCAGGCATGGTGGCACACACCTTTAATCTCAGCACTCTGGAGGCAGAGGTAGGAGGATCCCTGTGAGTTCAAGCCCAGCCTGAGACTACAGAGTGAATTCCAGATCAGCCTTGGCTAGAGCAAGACCCTACCTTGAAAACCCAAAACTAACTAACTAAATAATAAATAGTAATAATAAAAATAAATAACAAAGTGGTCCTGGAGAGATGGCTCAGTAGTTAAGAACCCACACTTGCTAAGAGACTACCAGAGTTCAGTTCTCAAGCACCCATAGAAACATCTGGGTGTGGCCATGCACATCTGTACGTCCAATCCTGCTGGGGACAGAGCCTGGAGAATTGCTGGGGTTCACTCACTGACTCAGGAAAACCGGCAGCCCTGGGTTAAGTGAGTGATTCTATCTGAAGACAACAGGAAAGATGAAGGAAAAAGAGACCAGAAGGTCTCCTCTGGCTTCTGTGTGTATGTGCATGGGCACACACTACACACACATCACATCACACACCACACATGCAACACACATGCACACACAAGTAAATAAAAATAAATTTAGGATATTTAAAAAATGGGCACTTGCAAATAAATAAATAAAAATAGTTTTCAAAGGCTGTCAACAACCCTGACATTGAATGGGTTTATACAGGAAAGCTCAGTTGTTTAAAGTGATACACGTCTCTGTTGATTAATAGCACTACCCTAAGCTGTCCCCACTTCTTCCACTCTAGGGGGCTTGGTGCTCCCCTCCAATTCAGCATCCAGAACAGCCCAGCCTGCAGCTTACCTGGGTCCTGATAGGAGGCTGTGGGTTTAAGTTCTTACCAGCCAGCAGGTGCCACACACCTGACCCCAGCATCCACCTGCCCCACCTCCCTCTTCTCTCTCTAGCATTCTGAGCTCTGCACACAGGCTTTCTTCTGCCTCCCTCAAGCAAGCATCTTCCATTCCTTTCACTCTGTCTCCACTACCTGATTTGGGTAACTTACCACATCCTCTTCCAAACATGCAGGTTGGGGGGGATGGGTGCTGTCCGTGAGGATGCCATAGAGAACAGTTTTATTTTTCAAATTGCCAGGGTCCTCACCTGTGTCTGGGGCCCACAGTGTTGTCTTCCTTCCTGCTTCTGCCCAGCAACGCTGCTCTTTGTGAGAAGCCCTTCAGACCAGAAGCTTCTGACTATCAGCACAAGAGGGAAAAGAGAAATAATCCGAATATTTGGAATTCCAGGAGTTGTGCTGTGCCAGGTAGCAGCGACTTTCCTATCTTTATTGACCGGATATGAGACAAGAGAAGTAGAGAATGAGAATGAAATGGAAAGAGATCGCATAAACTGAAATGTGCCCGATGTCTCTGGGACACCTCACAGGAATCCCTGACAAGCCATTAGAAGCCCTTATGCCAATGTCCTCGGAGCTTATATATTTTCTAGCTCTGCAAGTGACTTGTTGTCTGGACAAGTCATGAGTTACAGGTCAAGTTGAGGCCCTAAGTGAGGACATAGACTCAGCCTCAACCACATTTCTGATCCCTGGAGGAGGTGCAAAAAGAATTGGTTTATGGAAGTGAGGAGAAAATAGTCACCCCCAAATACTTAGAAACAGTTTGAAACAATGACAAGTTTAGTTACTTTTCTCATAGCTGGGACAAAATACCGACTCACAGAACTTCAAGAAGGAAGGCTTATTGTGGCCCACAGTTTGGGGCCACAGTCCACCCTGGAGGGAAAAGAGGCAGGAGCATGTGGTGACTGGTCATATTGGATGTGCAGGCAGGAAGCAGAGGGAAATGAATGCTGGTGGCCAGCTCTCTCTCTCTCTCTCTCTCTCTCTCTCTCTCTCTCTCTCTTGTTTTTTTGAGGTAGGGTCTCACTCAAGCCCAGGCTGACCTGGAACTCACTATGTAGTCTCAGGGTGGCCTCAAACTCACAGCGATCCTCCTACCTCAGCCTCCTGATTAAAGGCGTTCACCACCATGCCTGGTGCTTTCTCTTTTGTTCAGTCTGGGAGCCCAGCCTATGGCATGGTACCACCCACATTCAGAGTGGGTCTCCCCTCCTCCACTGAACCCACATGGACACACCCAGAAATTCTTGCTTCCTAGGTGACGCTAAATCCAGTCTAATCACGACATATCTCGGTTTTTACTCACTGGGCACACTGACTTGACTTTGCAGTCTTCTACCAAGAAAACGAAAAGAACAATTTCACAAGGGTTGTTATGGATCCTCGTGACTCAACAGGAGGCTGAAATAAGAGGGTTTGAATGTCTATTTTCTTTCTACCTCCAAACACTGGCAGTTTAGGGGATAACAGTGGTTTCCTTCCCTGCTGGGACACAATCCGCTGCAGTGTCACTGGGGTGAAAACATTTGTGAATGTCAAAGCATTTAGGGCAATGTTTTTCCATGTGCAATGTTTGGAACTCTGGTCCTAACAAGTGCTGAGCTGTCAAAGGATCTTTAGACAAATGGCTTTTGGAAGTGTCATGCTCTGTCCCTCTGAAGGCAGTCACGGGTTTCCTTAGGAAGGTCAGGAGTTGGGTTCCCCACCGCCTTTCTGCTGCCAGGGGACACTTTGCTCTGATTCTTTTCCAGAGGCCCTGATATCCCAGGTGGTTCCCTTGGATAGAGCTTCAGGCCACTTGTTCCTCACATTTGGGGGGCACCCTCTCTGTCTGTCTATGCTGAGCTTTAAGCTGGGGTCGCAGAGCTATGGATCTCCACAGAGAGCACGCTTAAAGAGTGAGGGGGTAGAAATCTTCCCCAGGGTAACAAATGGGGCAATAGAATACAGTGAGCACTGCTTATAAAGAATTCTTTCACAACAGGTGCAATTAAGGCTTTCCTACATACATACATGACAGGATTATGGCTTTTGTTATTTTAAGAACTGCCTCTAGCTAGCACCAAGGGGTAGTAGACACAAGGAAAAGGGCTTCCAGGGCTGGAGAGATGGCTCAGTGGTTAAGACACTTGCCTCTGGTGCCTAAGACCCCGGGTTCAATTCCCCAGTACCCACATATGTCAGACCCACAAGGTGGTGGCCCTGGTGGCGCTCTCTCTCTCTCTCTCTCTCTGTCTCTCTGTCTCTCTCTCTCTCTCTCTCTCTCTCTCTCTCTCTCTCTGTATTTCTCTGCTTGAAAATGAAAATAAAAAATAAAAATATTTAAAAAAAGAAAAGGGCTTCCATTCCAAACTAAAACTGATTTTCTTTTTTAGAAAATAATTTTATTTATTTATTTGGAAGCAGCGAGGGCTAGAGAGAAGAGAGACAGAGAGAAGGGGATACACCAAGAACTCCAGCCATTGCAAATAAACTCTAGATGCATGTACCACTTTGTGCATCTGGCTTTATGTGGGTACTGGGGAATAGAACCTGGGATGTTAGGCCTTGCAGGCAAGCACCTTAACTATTGAGCCATCTCTCCAGCCCCTCAAATGACTTTTTTTTTTTTTAACAGAGCCTTGAACAATAGTTCAGGGCTTTTTTATGAGGTAGTGAATAGCTTTCCGCTGTAGAGGTGCCAGAGTGGTGTATCCCACCACCCAAGATGTTTTATATAGATGGTGTTAGCATTGCATGTCCCATCACCTAAGAGATTTATAAGGATGGTGTTGTGGTCAGCTTTCTAGTTGCTGCGCAGAAAGAACCCAAACAAAAGCAGCTTGTGGAGGAATGGGTTTATTTTGCTTACGGACTCAAGGGGAGACTCCATCCTGGCAGGGAAAACGATGGCATGAGCAGAGAGGGGTGGACATCACCTCTGCCACAGCACTGCAAACAGCGGCAGGAAGGTGTGCCAAGTACTGGCAAGGGGGAGCTGGCTTATAACCCCCAAAAGCCCACCCCCAACAACACAGCTCCATCAAGGTTGTAAAATCCAAACTGCCATCAGCTGAGGATCAATTACCCTGAACACATTCATTTGTTTGTGGGAGACACCTGGATCAAACCATGACAGATGGTGTTGGCATTGCATCACGAAGACACCTGAGCTAGGTGACCTGTGACTGTGACCTAAAGCACCTGTTATTTTTCACCTAGTTCTTGGTAAGAGTTACTGGCTTATTTTATACACGAGGACACAATCCTCCCCATCTGATTCATACACACATATGCACATGGATAAAAATAGACTTGAAATAGGTCAAGTTGGCTAATTCAGCATAAATATTTTGGTTCTCTTACATAATGTACATATAGTTCTTGGTTAACAAAGTCTTGACTGATTAAGGAGAATATTCTATCACATACAATCAAAATATGCTCAAAACACTGATCAAGTTTTAAGTGAAGCAGAACCAATCCCTAAGACCAGGCCAGATCCGATGGGTCAAGTTTGCTTAATAATAATATACTTTGGTTATGTAATAAGTTAACAGTTGTGGGTAGAGACTTAGGGATACAAGGGCACTCCTTTACTATCTTTGCAGAATATTGAAAGGACAATAGTCCTTCAAAAATGAAGAAACCCAGCTGGAGATATGACTCGGTGGTTAAAGGTACTTGCTTGCAAAGCCTGACTGCCTGGGTTCAATTCCCCAGTACCCATGTAAAGTCAGATGCACAGAGTGGCACATGCATTTGGAGTTTGTTTGCAGTGGCAGGAGGCCCTAACATGCCCATACTCCTTTCTCCTTCTCTCTGCCCATTTTCCCCCCCCAAACAAATAAGTAAATAGCATCTTTTAAAAAGTTAAAAAATTAAAGAAATCCATATACATCCTTTGCTCCCTGTTCATGCCACAGCTCTCTCTCTCTCTCTCTCCATATATATATATATATATGGAGAGAGGGATATATATATATAAATGTCCTTCATCCTTTAAGAATTCATTATGTTTTAATGGAGCTGAGGGATCAATACCAGGACTTTGCTCATGCTGGGAAAATATTCTACCACTGAGCTATATACTCAGCCCTATTTTTTCTTTTTGTTTTGAGACAGGGTCTCACTCAGGGTCCAGGCTGGCCTTGAGTTCTTCTGCCTTGGTTTCCCTTTAGTCTTGTACTATGGATCTGTTCATCAGATTTATTGCTTCTGCTGCTGCTGTTGCAATTTTCAGACCTGGAACTCATTATGTAGCAGAGGGTGACTTTCAACTCTTGAGCTGCCCAAGTGCTGGGATTACAGGTATGAGTTATCCCCTAGTCATTCGTTGTAAACAGTGGTTGAAAAAGGTCAGTTTTTATAAACTCTACCAGGAATGTCCAACCTTTTGACATTGCCACATAACATTATCATCTACAAAGTTTGAGAATCATACAATCAAATTACGAAAGAAAGAAAGAAAGAAAGAAAGAAAGAAAGAAAGAAAGAAAGAAAGAAAGAAAGAAAGAAAGGCAATATTTTGCCAGGCACAGTGGTGCGAGGTTCAAGGCCAGCCTGGGACTACAGAGTGAGTTCCAGGTCAGTCTGGGCAAGAGTGAGATACAACCTTAAAAAACTAAATACAACCAACCGTAGGCCGATGGATGAGATCCTGACAAGAGAGGAGCCACCACAGTCATATCAGGGAGGATCCATAGGGAACTCAGCAGACAATGAATGATGAACAAGGGACCTATAACCACAGTCATTCAATCAACACAGGATAGGCCACTGAGACAGAAACCAGGGATTTTCGACACAAGGACCTCTAAGCTCGCAACA
>PVHP010043267.1:0-14574 GCA_004024765.1 Zapus hudsonius
GGAGGGGAGGAAGAAGAAGGGGAGGAGGGGGAGGAGAAAGAGGAGGGAGAGAGAGAAAGCCCTGAGTGCTGACAGGCCACCTGACCCTCCTTCACCAGGTGGTCAAAATGATGATCGTCGTGGTGTGCACCTTCGCCATCTGCTGGCTGCCCTTCCACATCTTCTTCCTCCTGCCCTACATCAACCCAGACCTCTACCTGAAGAAGTTCATCCAGCAGGTCTACCTGGCCATCATGTGGCTGGCCATGAGCTCCACCATGTACAACCCCATCATCTACTGCTGCCTCAATGACAGGTAAGAACCCCACCCCAAGGGAGCACAGGCTGTGAGACAGGGGGGAGCAGCGGGGACGTCAGTGAGGTGCCCACGCATTACACCTGTTCATCAGAGCCATGCGGGGGGCACTGACTACCTTTGCTTTTGCAAGATGACCCCAGAATCCTTACCTTTGTGTTGATCTTCTGATTTTTATCTAGATTTCTTTTCTCTTCCGCAAGTTCGGAATGTGGTGTGCATGTATGTGTGTATACGTGTTCTCGTGTGTGTGGGCACATGTATGTGTGCACAGATAGAGGCCAGAGGGTGACATTGGTGTCTCCCTCATTCTTCAGCTTATTTTACTGAGGCAGTGTCTCTAACTTGAACCCAGGGCTTGTCAATTCAGCTAGTCTGGATAACCAGCTCGCCCTGGGTACCCCTCCTGGGTGTAAGCCACCACACCCGCTGGGCTTCTGCTTGGGTGCTGGGGATCTGAAACCTGGTCCTCACTCTAGTGCAACAAATACTTTCTCCACTGAGCCTTCTCCCCAGTCCCGATCCTCTGATCTTTAACTGCTGGCTAATCAGTGGAAGAGGAGGTGTGGGATTAAAGACCTCTCTGCTGATGCCTGCAAGGCAAGCCTACAAGCTGCAAGCTCGTCCTGGGTTCACGCTGTGCTCACAGTAGGACAGGGTAAGCAAAGGGGTCAGAGAATCAACCGCCGGGTTCTGAGATGGGCTGAGAGAACTCGGCCAGAAGTCAGACAAAGCAGAGAAGGGAGACTTCCTGGGGACTCTCAGTGTGCCCAGGCTAGGGATGGGATTCCAGGCTACAGCACAATGATCACCTAGCCTATGTGAAGAAGGGCGTGGAGATGGAGAGGCACAAAATGCCCATTGCAGGACTGAGTCTGATACCCATTCCCCATGCTAATGACAGCATGTGCCTGTAATCCCAGCACTAGGGAGGTGGAAACACCAAGACCCCTGGGGCTCCAGACCACTGAGAGGTCCTGTCTCCAGAAAGGTAGAGAGTGACACCCAAAGTTGCCCTCTGCCCCCCTCTGTATGTACATGCACCCCACATAACTCCAAACCAGCATACACCTGTACACACACTAACACACATAAATAAATGCCTGTCACCCTCTTTCTAGTCAGATAGGAAGAGCCCCCCGGGACTGAGAGGCTCAGCTTCTCGTCTGTTCTACTAAGAACTTGAGGTCATCTTAAATGGCTTAGGTTGAGTAAAGGCGACTCTCCCTGTTTAACAAGAACTGGAAAGATACACCTGCCAGGCCCTGTCTTGATCTGTGCTTTCTGTAAGCCTGCATCTAGCTCATTCAATGCATGCCCCAAACACCTGGTGCTTTTGTCACTGTTGAGTTAACCCAAAATCTCCTGGGTCCAGACCAGAAGAAGTAGTATAATCCAGGGATACCTTCAGGAAAGGCTTTGGAGCTGTGTTCTAGGCCAAGGTCAAGTTTTGCCTTGGTAACTAGCCTTGACATTGTATCTTCCTTGGTACCTCCAGATGTGAGATGATTTAAAAACACAGCACACATGAAAGAGAGATGGCTCTGATGAGTCATGGGGGGGGGGATCGGAGGCCACAGCAGGAATACCCTCTGAGAGCAGGCAGTCCCAAGGGTCACCTCTCCATCTGCCTTCTCCCCAGGTTCCGTCTGGGCTTCAAGCACGCCTTCCGATGCTGCCCGTTCATCAGTGCTGGCGACTATGAAGGGTTTGAAATGAAATCCACCCGATACCTGCAGACCCAAGGCAGCGTGTACAAGGTCAGCCGCCTGGAGACCACTGTGTCCACAGTGGTGGGGGCTCACGAGGAAGAGCCAGAGGAAGGCCCCAAGGCCACACCCTCCTCCCTGGACCTGACCTCCAATGGCTCCTCTCAAAGCAACTCGAAGACCGTGACAGAGAGCTCGAGTTTCTACTCCAACATGCTAGCCTAACCCAGGGTCCTTGGGTCACCAATCGTGCTCTCTCCTTCCTGCTTCATGCATGCATGGAACCCAGCAGAAATATCCTAATAGTGGAGCTTTGGGGGAGGTCAGGATGCATTAGGAAAAACACTCCATCCCAAATTCAATCTGGGTTCTTTCCTATCTTTGCCCCCCAACCCCAATCCCATCCTGTGTGACCCAGGCAGATGAAAGGATGTCTGTAAGATGATTCACCCTCCCCCTCATCCTGTGATGTTTAAAATGACTTCAACTAGATGAAGAAGCTCATTTCAGGATGAATTCTGCAGGGCACCTGTTTCCCCGGAGCCTCTGTGTTAAGCCATCCTCAGTCAGGCTCACATCAGCCCTTTATCTGATGATGGCTCATGTCACACGACAGGGTGAACACCAGAAGGGACCACATACAATCAGAGCAGAAGCCCTGCCTTCATCTCCTAAGCACACATGAATATCTTCACATGGGCATCGTGATATTTCAGTTCCTGGAAACGTCACAGGAACGAGATCCTCGGGTTCCTTTGCAATATGTCCCCAGTACTGGCCTGTGCACCTGGCGTAGACTGGATACGTTTACCGAGGTCGGCTGATTCTAGACTAATGAAGAGTCAGGAGGCCCATGCCAGGATTCATTGATCTGAGCCTCTATTTGTAAAACAGATAATCTAAGTGTCACTGAACCTTAATGATTGTACAAGTTTTCAGAAAGAATCTGAGGGTAATCCCCAGGCCCTGGAAATGCATGTGTTGATCTCCATCTGAGACATTCTCCCATTGTTCCTAAAACCCTGAACACATTCCTATCTCTGGAAGACTTGAGCCTTTGACAGAGAAAAGGACTTCACAGCAAGCTGAATTCTCTCCAGCAGGCTGAATTCTGCAGCTGAGAACCGCATCAGGGAAGACAACCACATGGACTTCCAGCTCCGACTGGTCAGTTTGGACAGGGTCCTTACCCCAGAGTCTTAACTTTGCCAGCATAAGGCATGGGCTCAGGTGCCAGGAAAGTGAGGAGTGCCCCCTCCTACAGCACTTCTGGAAAGAGGAGGCTTGCATTGTTCTGTTCAGACGCTTCCTCCTATGGCTTTGCTCAACTCTTGTCCATGGGGATAGAATCACCCATCAAGCCTAAAAGATATCAGTCTGCCAAGAGCCATGAACTGACTGCTTCATGTCCTGATACACCTTTGGGATCTCTGACAGAGAAACACGCAGTTTCTGTCTCCCAGATGTGTTCCTTGTCCAGATGTGCCTGGATGCCAAAATTTCGTGTAACATCTGTGAATGTCTTTGTGGTTTCCGTGGTGGGTATGCATAAACTCACCCATGATGTTAGAGGAGGGCAGTGCTACTCACAGGGTTTACTGCCTCTGTCAGCCTTGCTGGCTCGAACCCTACATGGACATCCACACCCCTAAGAGATGTTGTATAGCAATAGTATAAGCCAGGAAACCCCATGAACACTTATCTGCAATGCAGCATGGGAAATATTAAATAAACCAAGAACAGCCAGCTCAGTGAAAAATCTATGAACAGAAAACAAAATTTAAGGGCAACAAAAGTCAGTGCCCAAGTCAATAGTCACCCTTCCACTAGGAAAGGGGGGCGTCAAGTGATTTGATGATGAGAAATACCTAAAAAGAAATTTGTCCCCATCAGAATGTGGGGACATCACATCTTCAGAAGAGAAGATTAAAGTTGAACTCAACCAGGATTTGTTGACTGTCTGCTCTGAACTCTCCCCCTTCTAATTCCAAGGACCTCCCCACGCCTGGCATTCCTAACTGACCAGTAGAGCTGGGAAGGCCAGGCTGCCCAACACGCACAGAGGCATCCGAAAAGAGACTTGAAAAACCTACACTCAACATGGAATAACCAAGCCAAAGCCTGAGCCCTAGGGAGCCTCCACAGTGACAGTTGTCTGAGGTGATTCCAATGGAAGCCAACCACCCGCCAGCCCAGGGGATCTGAAAGACTTAGTTGGACAGTTTCATTCTGTGTAATATGAATGAGTATGGGGTGGTCCTGGGCATTTTGGATATGGCCAAAAAAAATTCCTCAGAGAGGACCAGCAAGATTCCCACTGCTTCCCCCTCTCCAAAGTCCATTTAACTTACGAAAATGTCATCAGCTCCCATGAATGAAAACACTGTGATTTGCACTGTGCATGGGTCTCATCATTAATTATTATTATTGAAATGTGTCGCTCTGTGTTTATCTCCTAAGTGTGTGTCCTTGATTACTGCCCGACAGTGACAGAAGGGAAGATGTCTTGGGCCTTCTTGGTTGGGTCGTTTCCTAACTGTGAGATCTAGTTGCCATGAGCACCTGTGCTGTACCAACCCCTCTCTCATCGCTCTTCCCCAAGAAGGATGCTTCAGGAGAAGCATGGCCCATAGTCAGTGAGCTGAGGGGTGCAGATGAGACCTATGGGAGGCACTTGACAGTACAAATTCTTGTCCTCCTAACCCTCGCCAGAATGCTAGACATAGGGCTGAATGAACCCTGGGAAAGGAGGAGGCAGGAGCTGACCTCATTGGCCTGACTTCTGGTGGGGGGGAGGGGAAAGGGGCTGCTCCTGAGGTTTCCATGTTTTCCATCCCGGGATCCTGGAAAGAATCTCTCTATGGAAATAAAGTATGTTTTTGGATCATCACGTGCCTCTGTCTCTGCTCTAGGAAACAGAGGTTGAAGAGAATGGTGCTGAGAATCCTAACAATTTCCGTAGCCAGAAGGAGGGAACCCAGTATCCAGTCACCCCCTAATTCTGTGATGATATAAGATATATAATTCTATATGTAATTCTTATGTAATAATATATACTAAACCCCTAATTCTGGGATGATATGGCATATGAGATGATATATAATTCTATATGTAATAATATATAATAAACCCCTAATTCTGGGATGATATGATATATAAGATGATATATAATTCTATATATAATAATATATACTAAACCCCTAATTCTGGGATGATATGAGATATAAGATGATATATAATTCTATATGTAATAATATATACTAAACCCCTAATTCTGGGATGATATAAGATATAAGATGATATATAATTCTTTATATAATAATATATACTAGACCCCTAATTCTGGGATGATATGAGATATAGGATGATATATAATTCTATTTGTAATAATATATACTAAATCCCTAATTCTGGGATAATATAAGATATAACATGATATATAATTCTTTATGTAATAATATATACTAAACCCCTAATTCTGGGATGATATGACATATAAGATGATATATAATTCTATATGTAATAATATATCCTAGACCCCTAATTCTGGGATGACATGAGATATAGGATGATATATAGAGTTTGGCAGGATCTGAGAGCATTTCCAAGTTGAGATTTGGAAAGGTGATTGTGGATCATGTGGCAGAAGCATCAATATCACCTGTGAGTACAGCTGTATCCATTCAAGCGATCCAAGAAGCAGACACGAAGGCAGCTAGCAGTCCAGGAGGTGACCTGGGGCAGGGCCAAGGGCAGGCCACATGGGCAGGAGAAGGGAAGCAGCAGGAGGTACAGAAAGCCTTCAGCCCACTGTGTGGATATGACATTGGGGAGGGAGAGGTAGGAAGAGCCTCGCGCTGTGGTCCAGCTTCTCAGCTAGCCAGGCAGCTCGCAGAGACTCTCAAGGGGAGGTCGTGCATTGGCAGAGATAGTCAGGCTGGCACCCAAAGGACTTCCTGGGAGGAGCTTGTGCTTGAATAAAGCTCTGCTACTGGGGGTGCTGACTGAACCCTTCACCCGTTCTTCTTGGAAGGAAATCTGTGCTTTGTAATTGCACACCTGGCATTACAGCTTCGGTCCAGGCCTCTGAGTTGGCATCAGGTCTGGAAACATGGTCCTGGCAGGTTGGAGGCAAAATCATTGTTAGCGGGCTGGAGAGATGGCTCAGCGGTTAAGGCACTTAACTCCAGTGCCTAAGGCCCTGAGTTCAATTCCCCAGGACCCACATGGGCCAGACCCACAAGGTGGTGGCCCTGGTTCTCTCTCTCTCTCTCTCTCTCTCTCTCTCTCTCTCTCTCTCTCTCTCTCTCATCTCTCTGCTTGAAAATGAATAAATAAAATATTTTTTTAAAAAATCATTGTTAGCACTAACAAGCTGCCCCCCACTCCTGGGCTACCTTGGCCACCTCCACCCGGGCAAAGCCACCAACAGGGTGATGGGGGAGGTACTGGGAAGATGTCTCAGCCATTAAAGGTGTTTGCTTGCAAAGCCTGTGAGGGTTCAATTCCACAGCGCTCACATAAAGCCAGATGCAAAACAAAAAAAAAATGACACAAGCATCTGGCATTTGTTTCCGTGGAAAGAGAATCGGGTTCATGCATGTGCACACACACACACATATGCAATACACACACGTGCAAAAATTAATGACCCAAGCCGGGTATGGTGGCGCATGCCTTTAATCCCAGCATTCGGGAAGCAGAGGTAGGGGGATCGCCGTGAGTTCAAGGCCAGCCTGAGACTATAGAGTGAGTTTCAGGTCAGCCTGGGCTAGAGCGAGACCCTACCTCGAAAACCAAACAACAAAAAATTAATGACTCAATAAATTCAAAAAAATGAGAGTGATAAGATGTTGATAGAAGTACAGTGACAAAGTTATAATAAAAGCTTTGAGAGGGAGTTAGACAACATAAACAGCTACTCAGGACAAAATTGGGAACAATAAATATGTTTCCTTAATTAGGCAGCTTAAATAAGTGTTCCTCAGAAGCATCAAGCCTTTAAGACCCCCCCAAACCATATATAAAGCATACTCTGTGTGTGTGTGAAAGAGAGAGAGAGAGAAGGGTGCAACAATACCTGAATCTCCTCAAAATCAATAACCCTCTGTTGCCCAGAAAGAGGAGACAGTAAACTGTTCCTAGGAGAAGGGTGAGGAGCCAGAGGCCCTCAAGCCTGGGAGAACCAGGCTGACAGCCCAGAGGCTGGAAGCAGCTTTGGAGTCAAATCATAACTCACTCAGGCTCCCTGATGAGTCCAAGCAATGCATATGTCTGGCTCTGAAAACGTGATGAAGAGGTGTGCTCACCATCTCCGTGGACAGACAGGTGTGCTCCTCACAGAAGGAATGACTGGGGCTTGCTGATAGGTCAACAGGGGACAGATATGGAAACAGAAGGCAAAGATGTTTTTATTAACTCAGCCCCCACGCTCACCATTCCTAGGTCCCTTTGGTAAACACAGCAAATGTGAGCAAAGGTACCTCCTCAGCCCTGAACCCCAGAGCAGTTCAGTCATGGTCCCAGGAACAGGGCCAACATGAAGAATGTTCCTCTCCTTTGTCTCCAAAGGTGAAGGAAGGAGCATCTATTCTGGAACTTTCTTCTCCGACTCCCACAGGCAATAATGCTCTGAGACACCATCATTTATTTCTTTTTTTTTTCTGAAAACCATTTTTTATTGTTTGAAATGTAACACACACTAATTTCTTTAGGAAAATTTCAATGTACATTAACACAGTAATGATCTGTGGTGAATTCTTATTTCCATATAAAGTCCACATATTAACATCTTCTGTGACTTTTGTCTATTTTTTTCTTTATTGTCCATAATGACTGCTCAGTTCAGAAAAGCAAAAAGGCGGAGGAAAGAGCCAGAAAGTGGCATATCTCACAGCCCCGGATGCCACTGAAGGCCTTTGGTCCTGGCTCCTCCCTCAAGGGGGGCAGAGAGCAAGGAGAAAAGCCTGCTAATCTACAACAGGTAACTGGAAAATCTCAGCAGCAGTGACACAAATAGTATAGGCTGCAAGCCACAGCTCTGTCCTTGTCCAGTGTGTATTAGCTGTGCATATTTGGCCAGCTTTGAAGATTTCATTTAGAGTCGAACCTGGGTTCTCTGCTTATATGTGTACATGTCTCATTCCTTCTTATCTCTGGTTCCTGTCCATTCTCCACTCTTTAATCTGACACAGCTCCCTTCCCCCAGAAGACTCTGCTTCCTAACTTTCTCCTTGCTGAAATTTCTAAGTCCCCACCTTCTAGACATCTTTGGGGTACAGTAGTGAACAGAGGCCTGGGTGTGTGTTAGCAATTGCGTATGCTGAAGCTCTGGTCCCCAGTGTAATGGAGGCACAGATATTCTTTTGAGTTCTTGCCTCTTCACCGCAAAGAATAAAGTGGACAGACAGCAGCAAGGGTAAGCAAACGAGTCACAGGGGAATACAGCTTCAATATGTCTGTGGCAGCACGAGTGGTAGGGTGCCAGCCAGGAGGGATAGATCATGGGGAAAGTATAGCAGTTCTGACCCCTTAGCAAGCCTCAAGATCCCAGCCAAGAGGGACCCTATCACGTGTCACAGCTCTAAACCCTGGATGGGCCTCAAGATGCCAGCTGAGAGGGTCCCATGGAAGAAGGAGACCACCCTGAATGCACCCGATCTCTTTAGTAGTAGGAGCACCTGCCTCTGAGGCACAGGCCCTCTTCCTCTGAAGATAAGAAAACACTTCCCCTAAGCTCACAACCTTAAAGCAGCCTTAATACTCATCCACCATGACTCAGGGAACTGAGTAGAAGAGGGGCAGAAAGATTGTGAGAGCCCTGGTGGGGGAGACTATCCAGAGGCATGGCACCCCTCAGTAACAACACACTTGGGCCAGGAGAACCAGGCTGAGTACTAGGCTATCCATGGTCCCCTGCCACAAGGACTGATCCAGACTACCCATGGAGGAGGTTATCCAGTAGAGGGGGAGGGGAGGGCAGCGGGGAATTGGCGATAACAACTCATTGTTTGCCCACTAAATGTTGTAACTCATTATGGACAATAAATTTAAAAAAAAAAAGAAAAGAAAACACTTATCTTGACTCAGCATTTCAGAGGTTTCAGCACATGGAACACTGGCTCCATTTCTTGAAGCAAGGCTGAGCAACCTGGTGTGTGGCGGCGGGCACATGGGAACAAAGCTGCTCACTTCATGGTGGCTGGGAAGCAGAGAGAGCAAGGAAGAGACCAGGGGTGTGCTATATATAGTCCTCAAGGGCCAGCCTCCAGTGAACTACTCTCTCCAACCAACCCTAACCCTACCTCTGAACGCTATTAGCTCTTCCCAATTATGCCTCAAGTGACGTATCCATCAATGCACACACGGCTGGGGTCACCGCTTCCCCAAACAATGAAAAGTGAGTTAGGGATTATGTATGAGCAGCAGTTTCATAAAGGAAACAGAATCCCTGGGATGACATACCATGCCCACCCTAGACATTTTATGTATTTATAGAGAAGTCTGCTCCTCTAGTCAATGACCTCATAAGGGAAGGGAGAATGTGACCAACAAGAACGTGATGGAACATGTACCAGTAAGAGCTGTAAGAGTGAGGAGCAGGGCTGAAGAGATGACTTAGCGGTTAAGGTGCTTGCCTGCAATGCAGAAGGACCTGAGTTCGATTACCCAGTGCCCACGTAAAGCCAGATGCACAAGAGGGCACATGTGTCTGGAGTTCATTTGCAGTGGCTGGAGGCCCTGTCGTGCCCATTCTCTCTCTCTCTCTCTCTCTCTCTCTCTCTCTCTCTCAAATAAATAAAATATTTTTTAAAAAGAAAAACAAAAAACAAAACAAACAAAAAAGAAAATATTAAAAAAAAGAGTGAGGAGCAAAGTGGCGGTGGGGATTTTGACACAATGGGTTAATTAATCCATTGATGAAATGAGAGCCCTCGGAATCCAATCAGTTCACAAAAGATGTCCCATCTCTGGATATATTGTACTGAACACCAGGTCTTTTGCAAGGAGTATTCACCTGAGCTAGGACACCAATGGCACCCCAAAGAAACAATTCAACCCAAGTCTAACTTGCGAACCTGTGAGTCTATTGATGTAGATGAGGGGTTACTTGCAGGAGAGGGGTGACTCCAGGCAGTGTGTCACTGGACAGCCACAGTGATGGGTATAAGAGCTGCGTCCCTGGAGGCCCCTGTCTAACGTGCAGGCAGCTCGGGCAGAGAGCATCCTGTCTGCCAGCGTTATTTCCTGCTTTGCTAACCCCAGGAAGATGCCTCATGAGAATTGTAACTTTCTGAGCTTCCCAAGTTTTGTGATTCCTGAGCCTTATATGTTTCATTGGCTTCCTTTGTTTCAATCCAGAAGAAAGCTACAGAAAAAGGATACCTCCAGCCCATATACCTTCCTGTCATGGTTTGATCCAGGGTCCCCCACAAACAAATAATGTGTTCTCAGTGATCCATCCTCAGCTGATGGCAGTTTGGGAATTAGAACCTCACTAGAGCTGTGTTGTTGGGGGCAGGTTTATGGGGTTATAAGGCAGCTTCCCCTTGCCAGTGTTTGGCGCACCTTCCTGCCGCTATTTGCAGTGCTATGGCGGAGGTGATGCCCACCCTCTGCTCATGCCATCATCTTCCCTGCCAGGATGGAGTCTCCCCTTGAGTCCTTAAGCCTAATAAATCCATTCCTCCACAAGCTGCTTTTGTTTTGGTTCTTTCTGCAACTAGAAAGCTGATGGCAACGCTTCCCTTCCCTTCCCTTCTAATCCCAACCTGACTTCAAATTGCTTATCCAAATGGTTCTCTGAATAGGTCTCCCAAGTTAATTCCAACCCTCAGAAGGAGCAGCTGAGACAAGAGAGACCCACTCAGCGTGCAATGGACTCAGAAGCAGTCCCAGCTTCCACTGGGGATGAAGATCCCGTGTCCACTCTGTTTTCAGCTGGCCCTGCTTATCCACGTTTCCTGTGCACATTTGTATACTAAATGGAGCGATAAAAGGAACACAGTAAGGGCTGGAGAGATGGCTCAGTGGTTAAGGCACTTGCCTCCAGTGCCTAAGGCCCTGGGTTCAATTCCCCAGGACCCACCACATAAGCTCAGACCTACAAGGTGGTGGCCCTGGTGCGCTCTCTCTCTCTCTCTCTCTCTCTCTCTCTCTCTCTCTCTCTCTCTCTCTCTCTCTCTCCTTGAAAAATGAATAAATAAAATATTTTTTTAAATAAATAAAGAAAAGAAAAAAATAAGTAAAACCAGGTCATATTTTTTTTAAAAAAAGGAACACAGTAAGATACCCGTTGGCATTTGCTTAATGGAGAAAAGGGACATTTTAGTGAGAGTAGAGCACAAGTTCATAGCATGCTCCAGAAAGAAACCTGAACCCGGCTGGAGAGATGGCTCAACCGTTAAGGTGTTTGTCTGCTAAGCAGTAGGACCTGAGTTCAATTCCCCAGCACCCACATAAAGCCAGATGCAGTGGTTGGAGGCCCTAGTGTACCAATTATCTCTCTCTATAGATATCTAGATGGATGGATAGATAGATAGATATAGATATAGATAGATATAGATATAGATGATATAGATATAGATATAGATATAGATATAGATATAGATATAGATATAGATATAGATATAGATAGATATATCTGCCTCTTTCTCTCACTCTCAAATGAATAGATAAATAAAATCTTTTTTAAAAATCTGAACCCCACAAAAGCTGAAGGACCAAACTCCTTCCTCCCCTCTCCCAACCTCAAATGTTATAATAATAAATGCAATGATAATAATGATAACAGTGATTATTCTCTGGACCTCTGAGGCCAAGCCCTTTAGTTACTCGCATTATCAAATTCAATCCTCTCATGTCGTGAGGTCAATATTGCTGGTGTCCTTAATTTAATATGAGAACAATGGGGTAGAGTTTAAGTAGCTTCACTGAGATCCAATTGACAGAACCCAATTCCAAAGCTGAGGCCTTTTCTCTTTTAAACTGTATTTATTTGAGAGAAAGAGAGAGAGAATATGGGTGCACCCAGGCCTCCTGTCACTGCAAATGAATTCCAGACACATGCACCACCTCGTGTGCCTGGCTTTATGTGGGTACTGGAGAATCGAACCTGGACCATCAGGCTTTACAAGCAAGTGCCCTGAACCCCTGAGCCAGCCTCCAAAGCCAAGGTCTTAATCAAGACCCCACCCCTGCTGTCACATTTGTTCATCGTATCTCTAGACTTCTATCCTCTTCCAGATGCCACAGCCCAAGCTAGTCCAACCTCCCTCCCAAACATGTTTCCAGGAAGCAGTTCACAAAATGGCATTTCCAGGAGCAGCAAATTTCCATGTAGTCATTAGCTCAGCAGGAAAAATATTCCAAAGGGTAAACTGTCCTGAGAGTCAGTAGATCTTCCTACAACTAGGTAGATGTGAAGCCAGATCCTAACCACAATTTGAAGAGAGCTCATCAAATATTTCCAGTTGAAATGAATCTTCACACATTTGATCTTGGGTACATAAAATTCCCTAGGTATGTAATTTCTTCGGAGGACAGAGACTTCTTATAGAAAAAGAGTTGATGTCCCAGAGAAAGATAATGTATGATGTTTACAACTATCAACTTAGTGATACACATGCTACCCAAAGGCCAGGCTTATGTATGGATTTGAGTATTAGGTGCAGAGGGGGGTCTCATGATTGCTCATGGAATTCAGAATCATTACTTAAGAAGGATAAAACTGGGGAGAGTTGAGTATTTCTTAAAAGTTTATTTATAAAAAGGAAATATATCCTACTTCATCTACTTTTTTTTTTTAATTAGAAAAGTTTAAGTATGTACATAATTTTATTGCTGTTTATTGTAACAAAAAACTGAACCGGTGTGTTGGATCCATCCAGTCACGCATGAATTGAAATCCAGTGTTCAAGAAGACACCACACGTCTGAACGGATCTGATGCTCAGTGCACAGCATTGAGAAAAGGCCCGCATGCCATGTGGTTCTTGCTGGAGTCCTCTCTCAGAAAGCCAAAGAATCCATCTGACATTTCAATAAATATTCAATTGGAAAAAAAAAAAAAAAAAGGTTCTGCGGACCAGAGATCCAAGAAAAAGCAGTTTGATGACTGATTCCCAGAATCAAGTGAGTCCTCCATTAGTCCAATGAGATGATATCAGGTAGGTTACTTCCACTGCTGGTTATGACCCCTGTCTCACTCCTGCTGCTGGATGAACTAACATGAGTACTGCTTTCATGGGAGCTGGTGGTGGTGACAGACGTACTGCTTGCTGTTAAGGGTGAGGTGAGACTATCCAAAAACATAGGAGGACAGTACTGGGGATCAACTGGAATAAGGGAAAGAAAATCCAAACCCTTTGGTTGGACTGCTTTGTGTTTCTGACATGAAGATGCATTTCCTTTTGGCAGGAGGGTCTTCTTCTTCATCAGAAGAACTTTCTAATGTTAGATCAATAATATCCACTTTCTTCTTACTTGCTTCACTAGCTACAGTCACTGAACAAGGCTTACTGAAGACACTTGAACTTTCTATTTTTGGACACGGTTGGCTGGACACCTTCATAGCTTCTTTCTTCGGTCTCATTGGACACCAAGAACCATCTTCTTGAAATTTAATCTCATCCACATCAGAGCAGTCATTGAGAATTTCCATAAAAAGCCCATCTAGTATCAGACTTTCATAGGCAGCTTTTTTGTCACAAACAGGACAAATCCAGGTGGGCTTCTTCTCATTCATTTGTAGATAAAGTGCAGCATCAAAACACTGCAGATGTGTACAAGTCACTGCACGGCATGGGATTGTCAGTCTCATCTTTCCCAAAGGACACATCAAGGACACTCGAAGGCTAGTGGTTGCAATTTCGCTATCAGGATCTGCAGTAAGTTTTTCTTTAATGAGTGCTCTGGAATGATCAGGATTTCTAATACCTTTCATTTTTAATCTTTGTAATAACATGGCTGATGTGAGCTGTCGTACAAGATATACAGACATGGAGTAATTCTTTCCAATTTCAGAAGCCCATGAAATGGAAATCTGATTTGGCACAGCAGAAGACAGCCTCACTAAGGATGTAATGTTCAAGGGGCGTCCAGGGCGCTTCTGTTCAATCCCATTTTTAGGTGGTGGCGCATAGCCAGGCAGAGGGAAGAGCTTTCCATTCACTTTTATGCAGAGACTATTGGGGTAATTATCTTCTTGAGGACAACTTGTTTCTGCCAGACAAAGTCGTAGCTGGACTTGGACTGTATAATCTCTCCTACCACCTGGCAGAAAATCTCTTGATATGCATATTTCTCTAACTTGTTGAGGTGTCAAAGCAAAAATAAAAAACTTCTCTTGAAAGCGTTGAATACTGCTTTGAACTAAGCTCGTGGGCTTGATGAGAACATCAAGCACATCGTAGAAGGGCAGGTTTCTCAGCTGCACATCGGGATGGACAGGAGGGACTGGAGGAGATGGCTGCTGCATCTCAAATGTGGGCTTAGTATCTTGAAGCAGCACAGAACCAACAGGAGATGATGGTGAATGAGGTGTAACAGAAGCGGAAGGCAACGAGTGGAT
>PVHP010043268.1:0-14615 GCA_004024765.1 Zapus hudsonius
AATATTTTATTTATTCATTTTCAAGCAGAGATACAGAGAAAGAGAGAGAGAGAGAGAGAGAGAGAGAGAGAGAGAGAGAGAGAGAGAGAGAGAGAGAGAGAACATACCAGGGCCACCACCTTGTGGGTCTGGCTTATGTGGGTCCTGGAGAATTGAACCTGGGGCCTTAGGCACTGGAGGTAAGTGCCTTAACCTCTGAGCCATCTCTCCAGCCCTAGGGACATTAATTTTAAAAAATAATAACAACCTGTGTAATGGAATCCTAGCATACCATTAATAATATTTTCTATATTCATGAGATCTTCAAAAGAGAAATAGGACATTTTTCCTCTATTAATAGATTTTTGATGAAAAACCTCATAATGCTGCCTTCAATTTTCTTTTCTCTTCTAACAAGTATGTTTAGGCAAGCATGTTGAGAGAGAAAGATTAAAGGTTGTTCTTTTAGCTAGATGAGAGTACTGTACCGTGCTAAAATAGTCTTATTTCAATCTTTGTTCACCCACTTATCTGCAGGAAAATGTATCTAATTTCTGTGAGTAATCTGTTATCAGTAATCTCCTAAATCTGCTGAGATGTGAGATGATACACATAGACATCTCAGCAGCCAAAGTATTCTTTCACTCATTATTGTCTACTACCATTTCTTAGGAACTTATTTGAGAGTACTCTACAATTATGTGAACAGTAGATATTAGCAATGCAGCCAGGGAATCATTTAGTCCATATGATTATTAGAATTTTATTCAATTTTTCCTTCATATTTTGAAAATTGTTGCTTTAAATAAGAGAAAGAAGAAAATAAGTAACATTAATTAGGTAGAATAAGTAACCCAATATATTTGGGGCAAACACTAAATAAGGAAGAACTGAAGAAGTGATTAGTCAAGTAACATGAAAGACGTGTATGATGTACAGTGCCCAAGTGTCATCACAGGATAATGTATGGCACATATTGTCATACTTGGTGCCTTTTCCCCCCTTTCAAAAATAACCTTTATCCTACATGTAATGTAAGTTTCATTTTCAGTGAAATGTGGAGAATCTTTTTGTTCTGCATGGAAATATATTTAAAATAGTACAGGATTTCAGCGTGAAGTATAGTCAATCATTTTTACTCACATACTTCTGATATTTATAATGTAGAAAGAAAACAAAAATATAGCTATAGGTATTAATTGTATGAATTCAAATATTATTGGATATCATAATTTTAGAAATATAAATTTCTGGAATGTGCACATGATGATAAAATTTTAAGCATCAATTATTTTACTGAAAAATATATAAACAGTAGTTATCCTGAATTATTTCTTGCCAAAATTGACTATGTGAGAACTATGTTTTAGTGTTAAAACCACCCTTCCAATGATGCTTATATCAATGCAATGATTTTTTTTAAAAAACAGCATTTTTATAATGTACATGGTATTATTATAAGGAAGCTGGCAGTACAAGTGGTGCTTTGTATTTTCTCATTTCATGCTTTCATTGGGATTTTAGATGTTCTTGCTTTCATTTCCAAGTTGGCATGAAGTAAAAGCAGACAGGAATCCATTGACGTGTGCTACGTTTGCTTTTTTGGCACTTTTCGGGAAATAATGTGAAAAAAACATACAATAACCAGTTTTGATTGAAGTAATCTAGATGAAATAATTTCTTCTATCAAACAACAAGCCAAGGGTCTTAGCATGTAATCATAAGTATCTACATTGATTCCTTGATTTTTCAACTTATGGATGTGTGTGTACTTTGAAAAAGGGGTCATAGAGAAAGAAAATGGTAATAACTTAATAAATTAATGATGATAATTTTTAGCTGATGAGTATTTTATTCAACCTAAGACTCTCTCTCTCTCTCTCTCTCTATATATATATATATATATATATATATATATATATAGAGAGAGAGAGAGAGAGAGAGAGAGAGAGAGAGAGAGGCAGTTTGATATGCTAGGCCAGGCTGATGTGGAATTCACTCTATGCACTCTATCCCAAACTGGCCTCTGGTTCATGGTGATTCTCCTGCCACCACCTCTCACTGGGAATAAAGGAGAGATCCACCACACCTAGCCATCTAAAAAACTAGTTCTAAGAGTCATTTATAGTGCCATTTTTCGTCATACAGGGTAATTGGAATTAAGGAAAGAGTACTTGAACCCTGAGGTCTTGTCTGCTTTTACTCAAATAATTTAAAAAAAAACAAGATTGAAAAGGATAATTATTAAATTGTTATAATTATTCAGAAGTCAGAAGTAGAACGACAGTGTCTACAGACCAAGTAAGGGGAAACAGAAGCACACAGGCCGTCTGAATTTCACCCCAGTGGACCTGGAAGAAATATGTTAAGAGAACGAAAAAGAGAAAGTATACAGAGCTCCGATAATTAGGGAAGCAAGAGGGGGTAAAGCCCATGTGGAAGTTAAAGGGATCTTACCCAGGGGAGTGGGCTTGCCAAAACCTGGAGCTTCAGGAGTCTGAGCTGGCCAGCCAAGTAGAGAGCAAATTACCTTCTCTTGGTATATTTTACAACCTCATGGTGGCAGTTCCTGTCTTCACCTTTCAGGTGAGCTAGAGAGACAGCTGATTGTTCTGGGCTGGGCTTGCCCAGGAAGTTAAGCTTGACCAACCACTATGCCAGGAGACCTCCCACTACATCCCCAGGGAGGGGCTTAGGTTGTCTATGAAAAGAAAAAAAAAAAAACAGGATAGACAAGATGTAAGAAATCAGATCATTCTCCAGATCTCTAGCAAAGTGGAAACTGCAGAGACATTTCTACTTTTACTTTTGTAGGGCCCCATTCACCCCAAATGCCTTATAGGAGTAGCATTCATTAAAATTATGAATGATATGGAAAATAATTGTATTCTAAAATTAATCATATAAACCGTAGTTTAGCAAAATGGTTAAAAACATGTACTTTCCATCAGGCCTATCTGAGTTCATATGCTGAACATGTTTCTACACTGTGATGTAACCTTTGACAAGACTCTTCAATTCTTGCTGCATCCATTTTCCTCAATTATAAAGTATGAGGTATACGTTGGCTCTTTTCTTCATCCTTCTGTTGCAGTCATTTTCTCCTTGATGCAAGAAACATTCAACAAACAGCATCCCATTGGATGAAAGGGTTAATTTTGGTTTACAGACTTAAAGGGAAGCTCCATGATGGCAGGGAAAATTATGGTATGAGCAGAGGCTGGACATCATTTCCTGGCCAATATCAGATGCACAACAGCAGCAGGAGATTTTGCCAAACACTGCCAAGGGGAAGCTGGATATAACACTCATTAGCGCCTCCCCAAAAACACACCTCCAAAGAGGGTTCCAATTCCAAAATTCCCATCATCTAGGGATCAAGCATTTAGAACATAAGATTATACAGGACACCTGAACCAAACCACCATAGGTATTAATACATGATAAATATTAGGGGACTTTTTATATTACCTTTTAGATTGCAGAAAGATAATACCTATTGAAAGATTAAGGAAAGACAAAAATGTAAAATAAATACATCAAACATAGATCCATAGATATATTTTGTGTTCTACTAATAGGCTTCCATAAACTTGGCTTGTTGTATCAGTCAGAATGATCTAGGTAACAGTATTGTTCTGTGCCGTTAAGTAGTGTTTCACCTTACTGTACAAAACATACCTGATAAGCATTTAATTTTTTTAAAATTTACATTGTCATGGTTCCTATTTTTAGTGTTTCTAATGGAAGGGGTTAATATGAGATATAACTCTACATTTAATTCTCACCAGGAAATTTTGATGGACAGATGAAAATGAATTACTGTTTGGGAATGATACATTTGAGAAGCTTATTTATTTTAACTTTTTTCTAAAATAAAAAAAAATTGTCTAAACCTCAGTATTTTGGGATTTCTAACTTTAAGAATAGGACCATTTAGTTGAGCAGAGTCCGTGTTTTCAATGTTTCTGCTTCACATCTTATATGAAAAACACTGAGGCTGTTAAATAATTCATGGAATATTTCAGAATCCTGTCAGTCTCTGTGTGTTTCACATTCTGGTTTATGAGTCAATTGAGTAGGGAATACATTCATTTTAAGCATGATGCACAATGTCATATTTAATACATACAGATCCCATTATCATAGTTGTCCTAATATAAAATTCAAAAAAAATAATAGTTAAAAGGTTATAACTAGCAATTGCTTTGTTGACTTTAATGTTTTCTTTAAAATCATACATCAATTATGAACAGTATTAAGTGATACATTTTGAAAACTAGATTTGTTTACTAGAGGGGAATGGAAGACTTCAACTAAGAAGCCAATAATTAAAAGAATCCAGCTAATAATAAACATGTTCTTTGTTACTTCAAAGTACACTAGCTTCAAATTATCCAAAGCTGCCAGTTGCAAGCAAGTTATTTTCAAAGCAAGACTATCATTTTCATGTCCATAATTTAATAGTGTAGATTAAGTGCATATGCCACAAGCTGATCTAAAATGAATATTATGATTATCTCTCTCTTTGCTTTAAAGTGTTCTTCAATTTATGTTGAGGATGACTTACCAGAATGCTCTACAAGAGAATGCTGATACTGTGGAATACAAGTAAAATCATACATAGGCAGGGAAAGGATGTCTTTTACCTGTAATATTATAAGACTGGGGAGAAAGACTATTGTCATTAGAAGATTGTCCCCACTTAGAGATCTATTGCCAAGGACAGATGGCAAAGAACTTTTTTCTTTCTAGGAGAGACTTAAAAAGTCTAGAATTAACTCCATATAGGGAAATTGAATCAAAAGGTAACAGGAGGGCATGATCATACAAATAATTATGTGATATTTTTTCCCCTCTGAGGCAAATTAGTGAAACAAGGACCCTATGAAGAAATGAGTACATTCCTACTCTGCCTTAGGGCATATCATGTCCAGACACCAGAAAGGAGAAAAGCTTTACCTTAATTTATTATCCAGATAAATCAGAAGACACAGTGTAGCTTATCATTTATCAACTAAAGGGTCTGTATTTGGCTTTGTCTGTCAATAGAGAGGGGAACATCAGTGAGTTTTAACTAATTTACACTGGAAAGACACTAATAAATATACTAGAAATTAAAAAAAAATTGTATAGAGGTTTCACCATTGCATTTTCCTGGATAAGAGGAAATCCTCTTCTAGATCTCTTCCAATGTATTTTTGTGATTTCTTTTTCCTCAGCTCTGCACTTCATAATTTCACTTCTCCTTATTCTTTGTGATAATTCTTATCAATTTTTCATGTGTGGAAATAAAAGAAGAGAGGGCAATATATTACTTTCATTTAGTGGGTAATTTAGAATTCTAACATCAGCATCCATAATGGAAAACTTTGTTATAATTTACATAACATACCAAGCTGGAATAAGTAGTATAATTGTTTTATTTTAATAAGTTCAGCAAAATCATCATGAAATCTCTTGTTAAAAAATGAATTCTTTGTGTTTTATAAATTTTTTGTGTTTTAAAAGATGATTTTATTCAAACACCTTAAAATTAACCATGAAATTTTAATATCAACACCACCTGTACCTTTAGTTGTATGATGAGACTTTACACTATCTACTAGTTGAAATAGTTAAATCAAGCTCCATTAAAAATTGATAGAATTAGGGCTGGAGAGATGGCTCAGAGGTTAAGGCACTTGCCTCCAGTGCCTAAGGCCCAGGGTTCAATTCCCCAGGACCCACATAAGCCAGACCCACAAGGTGGTGGCCCTGGTGCTCTCTCTCTCTCTCTCTCTCTCTCTCTCTCTCTCTCTCTCTCTCTCTGTATCTCTCTGCTTGAAAATGAATAAATAAAATATTAAAAAAAAAAAAAATTGATAGAATTAGCTAGGCGGGGTGTCACACCTCCAATCCCATCACTCAAGAGGCAAAGGTAGGATGACCTTGAGTTCATAGCCAACTTGAAACTACATAGTAAATTCTAGGTCTGCCTGGCCAAGAGTGAGAACCTACCTCACCCCCCCAACAAAAGAAAGAAATTAACAGAGTTATAAAATATTTGGTAAAGCTTTTAATTATTGCAAGATAAACAATTATGAAATCTTATTTGGTCAGGGTTATATAATTTGAAAAATTATATATAAAGATGAAGAAAGTAGAGAGCAACATTATTAACATGGAATAGATGGTTACTAACTCAGCTCCTGTGTTTTAGTAATTTCATGAATGTCCAATATATGTCAAATGTATTGTAATTTTCATTAAAAAATCTTTCAAAATATAGTAATGCCTTACCATCAATCTCAAGTTTTTCAGGTTTTTAAGAATAATATTAGTAAGAGCACATAGTTGAGGAAAATTCACATAGTTTTTAATAATACTATTGGATATATAATTGAAGCAAAGGAAATATACTTCATCAAGCAGATATTCACTGAGAATTGAATGAGAGAGAATCACTGAGATTGAATGAGAGAGATAGGAATGAACAGGGTCCTGAGGCTGAAATCTTTATAAAAGCATAACTGTGGAGGAATTCACCTCCCAAGTGAACTTCTCTGATTTTCTTTCTTTTAAACATTATGGCAGGCTCTGTTGTATTCCTCTGGACCATGCTGTGAGACCATGCTGAGAAGTTCTTTGTGCAGTCTGCTAACAGACATTTATCGTAGGAATTAAATTTATTCAATTCATATACAAATAAGCAGATTACATTCAGCACCTACAGATTGTATTTTTGTCAATAAGTGGGTTGAACAATTTGAATTAAAAATGTAGTGGAATTTAAAATATGACTAGAACTTTAGGCTAAATTGTTTCTAAGGAGAGTTATCTGTGATATTAGGAAATTGAGCTAGCATTGAACCACAGAGTTTAGAATTGTGAGAGAATTTAAAGGTCATAGAATTCAACCTCCCACGCAGTGCACGGATTCCTTTTGCAAGAGATCTTAGTAACTAGTCATTCAAGTTCGATTGGGGTATCTTTAGTGTTGGGATTCTCACTACAGGGGCAGAAAGAGCATTCTGATTAGAAGTATTTGTTGAGAATTTTTATTACATATTGAACTGAAAAATAAGTACCTAGTCAAAGATGAGTACTTAATTTGCATAAGTGATTTGGAAATATAAATGAAAAGAAATGAAAAAAAGAAAAAAAATGAAATGAAAAATACTAAAAAATATAAATATAACACAACTCCAGGAGCAGAATTAATCTTACATAATAGCCATGTTGGAGTCAGTATTGTTTCCCTCATGAAGCATTATTTCTGTATCAGAGGTTATTCCTACTTCTTTGGAAATAAATAATAGGAGATAATATGAGTTTCACTGAAAGAGTATGTACCAAGAGTTCATGATTTGTTAGATTCAAGAATTTCACTACCTTTAACTATTTTATTACTCATCATCAATCCTTTCTAATTTCTTAGACTTTCCATTGACTTCTCATTATGAATAAACCATTTTAGCTTCTGTCTGTAATCAAATTCCTATACTCCAATACGTGCCTCTTGATTTTTCCCTGAGTTATATCACTTGTCTGATATCCTCAATGAGTAAATATCCGATTTCAACCTAAAGTTGCTTTTACTTTTATGTCTACACTAGTCATTTCATGTTGAAAAGGGAGTTGGAATCCATGGAAGGAATAGATGTTGTGGTGGTTCAATTCAGGTGTCCTCCTTAAACTTATGTGTTCTAAATCTGCAGCTGATAGCAATTTTGGAAGTGCCACCTTGTTAGAGTTGTGTTCTTGGAGGTGGGCTTAGGGATGTTATTGCCAGCATCCCCCTTGCCAGTGTTTGGCACTATCTCCAGTTGCTGTTCATCTGATGTTGGCCAGAGGGTGATAGCCATCCCCTGCTCATGCCGTCATTTTCCCTATCATGATGGAGTTTCTTCTAAAGTCTGTAAGCCAGAATAAATCCTTTCCTCCACTAGCTACTTTTGGAAGGGCTCTTTCTGCAGCAATATAAGTTAACAGCAAAAGTTAAATTGGTAATAAAGACTGTGATTGCAAGAACCCTGATTCTGTGGCTTTGGCCTTTTGGAACTGATTTGGAAGGATTTGGATGTTTGGCTTAAGAAATGACTTGAAGTGCTGTAAGTACAGCTTGATGGAGCATTCTAGTCACAGTTGAAAGATCTGAATGTAGCAAGAACTATTGATTGTGAATTTTGACTTACAAGGGTGAGAAAGAAATTTGTCGGGACTGGTCTAGAAGCACTTTGTGTAAGAGGTTTGCTGCCTTCTGCATGCCTGTGTCCTGAGAACTTTTTCAGGGTTGCTTTGCATAGAAATGGACTGTTGTGAGCAGATGGAGATGGCACAGAAAGAAATGAAGTCTATGGGCCAAAACTGCTGCCTGTTCAGCTGTAATTGTTGGAGATTATAACCATTAAGATGGGACCAGCTGATCTGTCTTGGGACATCAGGAAGAATGCAGATTCTTTTGAATTAAGGTGCCTGAGTATTGAAGATTTCTTGCTCTTCAAAGTTGGATTTACTTCCCCCTTGGGGTAAAAAGTTGGTAGCCACCTGGTACAATGGAGTATAACAAAAGCAAAAAAAAATTGGTCATTGTTTGTGCAACACAGTTTTGTTTTTTGAAGATATCCATGGGCAATGTGAAGCAGGCTTGTTGGGCCTGCTTGGAAGCAAAGAGGATGAAATACAGGTTGCAATGGAGACTCTGTGGAGATACCTGAAGAGCTGCCAGCACAGGATGATTTTTTTTCCTTACTGAGTGCAGCCGAGATGGACTGGCAGAATTGGAATTCCAGAGACCTATCCCTGATTAGAATTATCTGATTTAGAGACTTGTCATTGGTTAAGTCAGACTTACAGTTGCAGATTTTGATTTTTCCCTGTTGTTTGAAATAAAGTATTTTCTCAGTTGTTCTTTGCTATGTCCCATGCCACCTTTTGTAGTATGAATGTTTATTCTGTGCCATTAGTTTTAGTTGTTGTTATTTTGGTTTTATGGCTCAGTTTAGTGATGATAGATTATGTGGATGTTTGAACATCATTGAAAGTGATAAATCCTATGGAGACTTTTAAATGCACTGTATTTTATATCATAGTTGGTTATTAGTTTAGGGGGTACAATGGCAGAATGTGGTGGTTTGTTTCAGATGTCTCTCATAAATTTACATATTCTGAATGATTGATCCTCACATGATGACATTTTTGGAATTGGAACCTTGTTGGAGGTGTGTTCTTAGGGGCCAGCTTATGGGTGCTATAGGTGGCTTCTGCTTGCCCATGTTTGGAACACTCTCACCCATTGTTGTCCACCAGAAGGTGAAGTCCACCTTCTTCTCATGTCATCATTTTCAGTGCCATCATGGAGCTTCCCCTCAAGTATTTCCTAAACCCTTTCCTCCATAAGCAGCTTTTGGTCAGGATCTTTTGCCAACAATGAGAAAGCTGACTACAACAGGTGCATAAAAATGCATAACTTTATCCAAGTTATCAAAGAAATGAAAACACAGAATCAAAGATGGTTCAATTATGAATCGTGAGTTTTGCTTTATGGAGAATTAGAATCCAGAGCAAAGGTGAGCAAGGAAGTCCAAGCCAAAATAATTTTTTTCCATAAGGGGAGATGAAGAAAAATCTCCATTTTCTGGGAAGCGGGCTCTAGGGAAGGGTCACACAGATGGAGTTGTGGCTTTCAGACATCTTAGAAGAGTTTGGATCAGATGTGAGTCTTGTCCTGCCAGGACAGGCAAGGTGCAATCCATGTTTCCATGCACTAGTCCCTAGCTAACTCGCCACTTACATGAATCTCCAAGTCAGGCAGTTTATGGGAGTAAATGATTTATTCAAGCTACAGATCCAGGGGAAGTCCCATAAAAGTGAAAGAGGCTGGTCCTTTTTCACAGGTCCAAGTAGAGAGAAAAACCCACCACCAACACCATACACAGACTAGCAAACAGTCAGGAGAGAAAGGAGATAATCTCTTCCCCTTTACATAGCCTTAGGGTGGGTTCTTACAACCCTTCCCCAGACTTAATGGCTTCCTGGGTCTCTGGAATTTCATTCCAGCACTGCCCACACAAGAAAGGATGTTTACTTCTAGCTCTTTTGAGCTTCCTTACATCCTGGCCCCTGCTGAGAGACTGCCCCCTGTAAACATCCTCAGAGACCCACCCAAGATTACTTGAAAAGTCAAGTTGACCACAGAACTTAACCATCAAGTTAGGGAAGAGTTAGAATCCAGAGCAAAGCAAGCAAGGAAGTCCAAGCCAAAATATATATTTATTTTCAATAAGGGAAGAGGAAGAAAAATATCCATTATCTGGGAAGAGGGCTCTAGTGAAGGGTCACACAGATGGAGTTGTGGGTTACAGCCATCTTGGAAGAGATTGGATCAGGTGTGAGTCTTGTACTGCCAGGACAGGACAGATGCAATCCTTTTTTCCATGCACTAGTCCCTAGCTAACTACATATAAGGGAAAAATCAGTTTCTCTCCTATGCCATATCAATATTTCTATAAAAATATATGTTGTGGTGCTGCTGGTCAAACTCAAAGCCTCTGCCATAAACTAGTTAAGTGTTCTTCTAATAATCTTTTGTCTAATCCAATTTGCCTTTTAATAATTTGGGAGGTCATCTGCCAAGATGTCCAGTGAATTTTCCTACCACAGACACATAAACTTTTTCAACAGAAAAGGGATTCACAAGCTGTGTAAAAGAGAGTTTAAAGGGGAAAGTGGATACCTGGTGACTATAATACTTTCATTTTTGTACTTAATACATGCCTGATATTTTATAATTCAACTTGCTCTTTATGGTTCACATAAATTAATTTTCTTGTTTAGTGTTTTGTTTTTACAATTATGATTTTCACCTTCACTGTATAGATAGATATTTTTGTAAATTTGACTGATATTAGCAAAAATGGACTATACCTTTTCCTATTATAGCTCAATTTTGACTGACAATTGTAATAACATAAATTGCTTAGTGAAATATTTTTATGATTGAAATTAACAGTTTATACTATATAGTTATGACTTTTAGAAATATTCATTGTAACTTAAAAGAGCATGCCCACAGATCATAGTCCTTGTAACTGATTATAGCATGTACCTGGTTTCCCTACTGAATGACTAGAAATAAAAAGTCTTGGAGATTATATATATATATGTATATATATATATATATATGCATATATATGTACAGTTTAATGTATATATAATAATTCTACCATTTTTGAAAACAATCTTTTAACAAAATTATATTTAATGCTCCCTTTTGTCATGGATAGAGCAAAAACCACCAGATATTAATAATGAAACTAACAGCTATTGTTAATCACATCAAAGGTGACTACTGATTATACAGGGTCATCTAATATAGTATATATTTTATCCAGTAAAACATATAGTAATATTTAAAATGCTCTGTTTGCATTTTCCAATAAAGGAACCACAAACTATGTGTAGCTATAACAATAACACAATGTTGTAGGTGTCTAAGGTTATAGAGAAATTGAATTGATTTAAAAACACATATAACTACACATGTGGACAGATATAATAAATAAGACATGCAGATATTGATAATTAACAAAGAAACAAATAGACTTTGAAGAATTTTTGTCATGTTCCTCTTGGAAATTTTCATTCAACTTTTTCTTTTTTTGGTGTGTGTGTAGTATGTGTGGTGTGGTGTGTGTATGATATATGTGTATGTTTATCCAGATGCTCTATGTACATGTGTGAAAATGACAGATGAATATGTTACATGTCTTCTATTGTTTTTTCACTTTATTTCCTTGAGTTGTATTCTCACACTGAGCCTGGAGTTGCTGTTTTCAGTCAGACTGCCTGATTAGTGAGCCACAGTGATTCTCCTGCCTCTACATCTTTCAACACTGGGATTTCAGGCATGCATGGCTATACCTGGATTTTATGTGGGCACTGGGAATTAAACTTTGATTCTATCAGGTACTCTCAGGCCATTATGTTTGCAAAGTAACGACTCTTACCCAATGAGCCCCAGACCTATCATACATACTTAATGTGATATTATCTTATAGTTTTAAATAATTAATATTAACTATTTTAAATATATAGGGGAAAATGAAGACAATATAAATGCTATATAATTTCTTATTTGCTACTCAATACTAATTTATTTTGTGCTATATAAGCCCTGAATTTTGCTGTTGTATTTTTAATGCACAATTTATTTTAAATTGGGAAATATTAACTCAGTAATGAGTTATAATGCCAAATGAAAGAACTAGAAGGTTTGGAGTATGAACTAAAAGGCTCAACACTTGAATAAAAATTTATGAATACTTTTGAATTGTATAACTTTCCTTTTTATATTGCTTCTTAGAATTTCATTGTTTTCAAATCTTTAATCATGAATTAAGTTATTCAATTTTAATTTTGTGATGCAAAACTTTTTTGTTTTTTTATAAAACATATTTAATATTTCATTCATTTAATTGCAACCAGAGAGTTAGAGTGAGGGAGATAGAGAAAGAATTGGCATGACAGGTCCTCTAGCCACTGCAAACAAACTCCAGATACATGTGCCACTTTGTGCATCTGGCATTTTGTGGGTACTAACTAGTCAATCAAACTTGGGTCATTACATTTTAATGTCACACACCTTAACCACTTAGCCATCACTCTAGCCCATCTGCAGCACTTTTGATGCGAATGTGTCTGTGTTTCAAAACAATTTATTTCAGCAATTAATAGAATATCAACCAATAGTACATAGCCCAAATTGAAAATCACAGAGAAAAGCTTTGAAATCTGAATCGGATTGAGAATAGGATCATTAAAACAATTTTCTTTGAAAATTGCTTTTTCAATTAAATGCTCTTAAAATGTATATGGTTATAAAACCAATGTATTTTAGTTAGTTTTGAATCAGCAACAAAGTTTAATGTTCATATTAGTCAGAACATGAATTTGCAGCTCTGTATTGCCTTTTAGCAATAATGTAAGATTATGTAGAACATGGGTTGCTTCAGTGGAATAATGCAATTTCTCTCAAATTTTACCTAATTTTAAGTAACATGTAGGAAAAGTAAGAAAATCAGTATTGATTAGTGATTTGAGATAGACTTCTTCCAAATGAGGATGGGAATTGCCAGTGAATTTCTGATCTCAATTATGCAGAAGTTTGGTTTGATGTGCCTACAGACCCTGTCTAATTACTTGCATCATCTTAATGGACCACAGACTGGCAAAAACTATAAAAAAATTTCATGTTAATGATATCTCAGAAAAGCTGATCAGTTAAGCAGTCAGCACCTTAGGCCCTTACCATGGCATTAATGGGTAGAAAAGGAAGATATGTGAGAAGAATGTTTGCTACTGCTTACTTTTGACTGGTAGGACTTGTGTTTGTTTTTATGATGCAAAGGGCTATCAAACACTGATATTTCTCACTGGCTTATCCTGTGTTGATTGAATGGCTGTGGCTATGGGTCCCTTGTTCATCCCATCATTCTCTGCAGGGTTCCATATGGATCCTCCACGATATGACTGTGGAGGTTCATCTCTTGCCAGGATCTCAGTTTTCTGCCTGTAGTTGGTTGGTAGGGTTATTTGGGCCACAGCTCTCTCGCTGCATCCTGAAAAATACAAACACAATTTCCATCGGAGAGAGAGATCAGTATAGGTTGACAAATATACACAATTCTGGATTACCTAGATTCTATTTTCAGTAGCCTCCCTGTCAATTGGTCCCATAGCGCATCTTTTCCTGGGAGCCCAAGAGTACGTGGTCAGTGCAGCTCACAATATTAAAGCAGCCTTAATACCCATCCACCACGACTCAGGGAACTGATCGGAAGAGGGCGCGGAAAGATTGTGAGAGCCGTGGTGGGGGAGACTATCCAGAGGCATGGCACCCCTCAGATACAACACACTTGGGCCAGGAGAACTAAGCTGAGTACTAGGCTATTCATGGTCCCCTGCCACAAGGAATGATCCAGTATCCAGCTGATTGGGGATGCAGAGGAGGAGCATTGGGGAATTGGGGATATCAACTCATTGTAAAAAATGATAAAAAAAAAAAACCCCTGATATTTCATAGTGCATAGAACACCTGTCCCACCATGGAAACACTGACCCTTTTTTGTTTTGTTGCATCATGAGTTGATGAAATATTGCTAGATTTATGAATACTGGCATTTAGGGATCTGTCAAATATCTGAGTCATAGAAATTAATGCATGGGATTGATTAAGCAAACTTATTGATAAACAGTATTAGTCATTCTTGCTACAATATATTTTCTTAGTTTGAGTGAAGTTTTCTCCTCGTATTTCTATCTAATGCAGCATTAGATATCTGCAGTAGGACAACCTCTGTAGAATTAGATTTCTTTTCTTCAGAAATGAGTTTCACTGGTGGTCATTATACTACCATTGAAAGAAAACAAGAGCTGATGACAGTTAAATATTGCTACACATTTATTAGCTATTTCATACTGAATCTCACTTAATTTTCCTTTTGGCAAGAGCAAAGCTATGTAGACAGGTTGCAATTTTAAAACCATCATGAAATTAAGACTCAGCTTAAAGAAGTAAATTGTTGGGCTGGGAGGTGGCTCAGCCAGTAAAAGTGCTTTCTTATCAAGCAAGAGGGCCTAAGAAACCCTGAGAC
>PVHP010043269.1:0-14615 GCA_004024765.1 Zapus hudsonius
AATATGGTAAATATATTCAATGAAATTTTACACATGGATAAAGAAAAATGAAGGTATGAAATTTGCAGAAAAATGGACAGAACTGGAAAAATATATTAAATGAGTTAATCCAGGCCCAGACAGATAAAACTCAAATGTCTTCACTCATATCCTAACTTTGTTTGCAAGCTTGTGAACAAGGGGAAGTGAGACTGAGAAACCATAAGACAGGAGCAAGAGGTGATGAGAAGGTGGAGGTAAAACAAAGGAAGTGTGTAGTGGGAAAGCACAAAGGAGAATTTGCAGGTGTGTGTTCCCTTAGAAGCATGTAAACAGGTCAGAGAAGGACATCCCTGCCCCGTCTATCTCTCTTCTGCTTTATTTCTCTGAGACAAACCTCGATGAACCTGGATCCCCCTGTTTCTCCAGTTATACTGGCTGACCAGGGATTCCCAGGAATCTTCCTGTCTCTGCCCACCTCCTATCACTGGGCTCACCGGCAGGCGTACACAACCATGTCTGGGGTTTTAGTTAGGTGCTCAGCTCAAACTTGGATCCTTATATTTGCATAGCAAGTGTTCTTATTCACCAAACCATCTCTTTAGCCCAGAAAATTGGTTCTTGAAGACACATTTGTATAGCTGCACAGCATTATTCATAGTAGCAAAAATGAGGAAAAACAATCCAATTGCCAACTGTCCACCAATGTATGAATGGATAAGAAAAATGTGATGCATATAAGCAATGCAATAATATGCAATCTTACGAAAAAGGATATTCTGACATGATATAACACAGACAATCATTGGAAATATGATGTGAGTGCTGCCAGTCAGTCACCGAAAGGCAAGTATAGAGTAGCTCCATCTGTAAACGCACTGAGAATAATCACAGTAATCAGCAAGGGCAGGAGAAGGCTGGTTGCCAGAGGCTGGGGAATGGGGAGGGACAAGTAGAGAGCTGTTGTTTTCAGAGTTTCTGTTTTATGAGATGAAGAGAATTTTAGAGATGGATGAAGGAGGTGGCTACATATTGATACAAGTGTACTAAACACCACCGAACTGCACTTAAACATGGTCACATGCATTCATATTGTCTATTTTGCCATGCTAACACTGGGGAAATTATACACAGCATCAGTGAACTGATTATTAATGAAACAAAAATAGAAGTTTTTGCAGACTAAATTCTGTAAACAGCAGCCATCGGTGATACCTAGCTACACAAGAGTTCGAAGAACTTCTGTCATGATGATCATTTCTGGTGGTCTATAGCTTTGGATGTTCAAGAAAAAGATACAGCAGTTTCCATGGCAAACTTCTGCTGAATGCTGAATGCTGGAACCTGGTGTGTAAGCCTAGGATTTGATGAAAGTGTATAATTTAAAATAAACAGACAGATTTTAGACTCATTCACTTAATGCAGGTTTACACCCTATGATGTATGTATGATGTTCTATGTAAAATGAAAGAGCAGATAACCGAATTCAAGATACTCAAAAATCCACAAAATCACAGATTTAATTTTTAATATTAGGAATGTGGAATTCTAACATTTTAAGGGCGTATAAATTATTGAAGAAGAAGTTAAAGAAATTAGGTCTTTAATCTGAGACTGGCTCTGTAAGGGAATTTATGATTACATTAATAAAAATATAGTACTTTTTCTGCAGCTATATCATAAATTATATAATGGAGCTTTAAATCTTTTCCAGTAACATAAGGCATATTGCATATATCTACAGCTATCCAACTGGATAAGTTTTAACATTTTTGGTCATTGGAATACATTTGTATTCATCTCTGCATTCAAGACCATAATAAATGCATGGTAGTCTTGCCGATGACATAGATCCCATAAAAGTTTAATTGTCATTTTGCATTAATTAAGTCTAAATTAATGAACACTTTCAAAGTTTTGAAACAGTTGAATTGCCAGTTCCTATCAAGCGTGACTGGGGCAGAATTACCTTATTCTGAATGCTAAAACCACAAGAAAGAAAAATATGTAGATGAGAAGAAAGAAATATACACAACCAGCTTTCCATGGTACTGGGGAATTGAACCTGGGTCCTGAGGCTTTGTAGGCAAGCGACTTAACCTGAGAGCCATCTCTCCAGCCCTAAAGCAGAAGTACAGAGGCCCCTAAGACCTCAAGAAAAAAGCATTTTCAATACTCGCCCACCATGACTCGGGGAACTGAGTGGAAGAGGGGGCAGAAAGATTGTAAGAGCCATGATGGTGGAGAATATCCAGAGACATTGCCCCCTCAGTAACAACATACAAAGGGAGATGGAACCTGGTTGACTCCTAGGCTATCCATAACCCCCTACCCCATGGACTGATCCAAACTACCTACAGAGGAGGATATCCAGCTGATTCGGGACAGGGAGGAGAGAAATAGTGGAATTGGGGACACCAACACATTATTTGCTCATTCAGTGTATCTAATTATGGATAATAAAGATATAATTTAAAAATAAGAAAGAAATATACACAACCTCAGGTGATCATGATATTGGGTAAATGGAGTACACTGGCCAAAATGTCAAATTCCCAATAAAATTTAAAACCCAAGATTGATCTCCTTTGTTCTAACTTCTATTGTAAGTGGATTGCCACTTTTTTCTGCCACAATTTTCTTCACTATGTAAGAAGTTTAGAACACTGACATGAAAGTTGCTAACATGAGTCCACGTAGGGGGAAATTTCAGCATTCAGGGCTGATGTGGCTTTTTTAGAGGTGGTGAGTGGAAAGAATAGAAGATAAATTTAGATTGTGATGCTAACACTCTTTCTTACTCAGCAAAAACCCAGGTCTCAAAGGAAGTCCCAGTCCCCTTTTCAAGAGCATCGTATTGGCAAGTAGAACCAAGAAGAAAACAATCAATTTTGACTCCAAATTTAATATCTCTCTCTCTCTCTCTCTCTCTCTCTCTCTCTCTCTCTCTCTCTCTCCAGCATAAGTAGGGATTCCTACAAATAATAAATATCAAAAAATGAGAATTGAAAGAATCTACTACTACTGTCAACATTAACATTCACTGTCCTCATAAAGCAGTATTTTAGGAAGCTCTTATCTAGACAACGTGACAGGCCATTTTATTCTACATTTCAGGGATACTTCAACAGAAGGTACCCAGTCCAAGGCTTTGTGAATGCTTTTATCACCATCGTGTTTTCCATGTTCACAAATTCTAAGCAATTAGCATTGTTCTTTACCTGGTCTCAACCAAGCAGGCTTTTTCCACATCTGGAATCCATACTGATGGCTCTGGCTCCCAGAATCTCATTCAAGTTGTTCTCTTCCCTCTGAGTTGCCACTAGGGTGGTTGAAGTAGCTCTAGCCACAGTTGGCACTAACTACTTTTGTCTTACAATAACAAGTGATTTTGGAGGAAATTTTGGAGAGTCTGCTTTTAGCCAAAGCTGGCTTGGTCTGAACTAGAATCAAGTGGTTTAGTTTAGACATACTGGGTAAGAGTTGCAGATGTAAATGACAGAAATGGCTACTGGACTATTTTTAATATCATCTTGGTAATCACTCTTCCCATGGAGATCTTGAAACGTCTACTCCAAGTAGGATTAATCTGTGGGATTAGGAGCCTGTGTTTCTCTTACCTTATTTAAAAATCTATGTTCCATACATAGCATTTATGAAACATAAAGCTATGTAACTACTCTGAGCACCCAGGAAAAACTTTGGAAATGGGATGTCACCATTGGTACTGAAGATACCCACCAGCCTCTGCCCCTTAATAGCCAGCTCTTTCTGCAACTGCAGATAACACCATCCCGATTTGTGGATCAGTTCTATTCTATTTTCAAGATAAATGTTAAAATGATTTTATTACATATCGATGTCTACCTGCATAACATATATTTAAAATAATATCTGTCCTTTTAAAAATAGAACCACAATCTTTCTATAGGTTTCCTATGACAGTGAAGTAGTGGTTTTAACATTCACCACTTTTGTGACAAACTGCAGTACTTTCTAACTGATATTTTCACAGCATTTTAATATGCTCAGTAGGAGGGGGAGAAATTAACAAAATTTAAGGTGATTACGCTAAAAGACAGGAATTATTGTCAGCAGGAAAAAAAATCTAGTCTGTTCTTTAGGACACCTTGGTTGAACTTGACACAATGAAAAGGGAGGGCCCAGTGCAAGGTCTGGATCAGGAGGATGGTGAGAAATGAACTCTTCTGCTCTGTGTATACCGGGATGCAGTGTGTGCTGTGGGGCTCTGGGTGCCTTGGCCTCCAGTGGCCCACTGTGACCTGAGGAGAACGGGATTACAAAGCTTCCGTGTCCCCCTGTTTGATGCTGCGGTTCCTCTGCAGTACACCCCATTGTTGTATAAAAGTCTGTTACCATAGCCTATGTTGGGGGGGGGGGAACCTCACCATATGACAGAGGAAAGGCAGAAACTATGCCTGAGCCAAAGCAGTGAGCATACACAAAAGAAATCACAGGAGAAGGACATGGTGGGATGGACAAAGGCTGGGGAAGAATTTAATGCAAATGCTGCCCAGGTATAAGAAAGAGCTTTGGGATGGAGGAAAGGTGCCTCTAGACATCAGTCATTTTGTTGCTACTTACAAGGAGTCAGGGAGTTAGGGACCAGAGAACAACTCCATGCAGAGTTAGAAGACTGTGCTTCTCATCTTTCCCACAGAAGCCCTAACCATGGCTTATGTCTTGTTTCCTCTTATGTCTCTGTGTCAGTATATCCTGAGGGAATAAAAGAAAGCAAGAAATGAATATATCACTTCTGGGGCAGAACTAAAGTCTGCAGAAAGATCAAAGTGGAATATATAGATATGGAGATCATCTGCCCAGGTTTGAATATGGAGTTGAAGATAAAAGAGAAGAGGTCACGCAGAAAGAAGAGAATAGGAATCCTGAAGTCTGGGAGCAGCCCTCTTGGGGTTAGGAAGTGAGAGGTCCTTTGTTCTGTAGTAACAGTGCAAACCCCAACCAGTTCTGAATTCACCATCCAGGCTAACCTGGCCTTCACCTCTGACTCAGAGAGTCAAACAGAATCAAGAATCAAGTTGTTCTTCACTGAGATGGATTTCTCGGTTGCCATGGGAAGCCAGAGAAGAAACAACTGACTTCAAGCGGAGACATCTTTTGTAATCAAAGTATCTCTATTGTGTCTTCTTATGGTTGAGTTTGTAGTTTACCAGTTAGAGAAGGGTGCTGCTTCCTTCAAGAAGCCTGATCTTGAGCTGGGCGTGGTGGCACATGCCTTTAATCCCAGCACTGGGGAGGCAGAGGTAGGAGGATCACCATGAGTTCAAGGCCACCCTGAGACTGAATTCCAGGTCAGCCTGGACTAGAGCCAGACCCTACCTCAAAAAAAAAAAAAAAAAGAAGAAGAAGAAGAAGAAGCCTGATTTTTATTTTCTTATGATTTGTTGTTCTTCGCCTTCCTCCTCTACTTGCTAATTTTGATTCCAGAAAGATGTACAATATAGTCTGCTTGCTCAACTATACCTAGCCAATGTCCTGTTCCAAATGAAATACACAAAATCAAAAACACATTAGAGAGGTAATTATGCATTGTAGATAATGCATGGTATCTGTTATTTTTTAATCTCTAAAGAAACAATGCCCTTCTTAAGAAAAAATATTAGAATGTTTCACTAGAGTAACATAATATTCACCTTATCTGGAGCCTTAATTCTTACATATTTCTGAACAAGTTCTACTCTTTTTAAAATATATGTAGGTGCCATTGTAAGAAAAAATACTCATTAAAATTTGGAATTTTAAGAACGGGGGAATTTATGAGAGCTTGGTAATACCAAGCAACTTGAAGGAATGATAATCACTCAAATCTCAAATCTGAATCATAGAAACCTGGAAAAAGAGCTGTTTCCATTTGCTGGTGATCAGTAGCAAAGGTGAAGGAAAGAATGTACCCTAGAAGGAATTACAATGTGACTTTCATGAACATTTTTAGCTGTTGGTTTATTTTCACAGGAAGCAGAGAGTAGTGGGCTACATTTTATAACCACAAGAATGTCCTGAGCCACACCAGCTTCCTTGGCTTGTTGCAGTGACCTCAGATGCAACAAATGAGAATGGAGAAAGGAACCCTGCACTTGGGGGGGGGTAGGTGGGTATTGCTAACCATGGAGAGAGAGGCTTCAATTGGGTAATAAGAATGTCCTATAAAGGCCAGAGGCTGAGCAAGGGAAGCTAGCAGCACGTAACTTTAGACTTACACTGCAATAAAAATTTTGTTAAGAGAAAAAAAAAACACACTTTGGAGAGATATTAGGGTGAAGCATGACTTTTCTTAGGTTGATGGGAAGCTAAGTAAATTTATAAACCGAGAGAAATACAAACTGTAGAGAGGAAAATTGAAGAGGTAAATGTTAGCCATAGAAGAAGCTCTCACAGCAACTGTGCTAACTTAGGTAAGGAGTTCTTGACTCTGGGCTCTTCAGGTCTACATGCACCCATGAAGTCTTGGACATAAAGTTCAGTTAAAAGAACTTTTTGGTGAAAAATCTATCAATCTCTCACTATATTCTGACACTGACACTTAATGACACTTTTTATCATAAACCTTCCACTCAATCCTCGTAATAATTCATTTTATTTATATGCTTATCAATGGTAAATTCTTTCCTCTAAAACTTTTTGCATGCATGTCATTACCTGGAGACCAATATTTATTTACAGTATTTTTGAGGTAACCATTTCTATGCAATGGAAAGCAAAATCTCAAATGCGTATTTACTGAGATTGATGGTATTTGCATGTCTGTACAGCCCAACCCTCTCATAAAACCCCTCCCATCACTCCAGAAGTGCCTTCCTGAACCTTTCCACTCCCTTCCCCACCCTCAGCCTAAGGGACAGCCACTATTCTGTCAATTATCCTCCTAGATCCTCCAACATGGGTTCATTTATGTAAGCCTTCTTTCACTCAACAAAGTATTTTCAAAGTCATTTATAGAGCTAGGCGCTACAATAGAGCATTTGTTCCTATTTATTGCTAAGTAGTAATCACATGGCGTAATCATTCCCCAAGTGAGGACACCCAACACCTAGGATGCTACTATAGACACACTTGAATAAGCCTTTTTGTAGATCTATCTCTTTAATGCACTGGAATAAATGCTTTGGAGTAGAATTATTAGGCTGTGGGCTTATTCATGTTCAAAGAAAATGGCATCTTTCCCTAATAATTTTACTAATTTAGCCATGCAACGATAATGAATAAAAGTTCTTTTTCAAAATCCTCTCCAACATTGATTATTTATTTATTTATTTATTTATTTATTTATTTATTTATTTTTAGTTCCTGTCATTATACGGAATGTGAATACTATCTCATTGAGTTACAAACTTTGGGTTTTTTTCTATTATAGTCTCAGAGGGTAATCTCGCACAACATTAATATAAAACTTAATGCCAAAACCCTCTGAACAGAGCACTACTACTATGCTGTGTCCTCAGAATAAACTTCTTACAGACAAGGCTATGTTGTATTATTCTTTTAGTTTTGTGCTACTCTTTAACCCCGAGACTGTGTTGAATAAATGCTTTAATTTAACTTAAATGAGCCAAACATGACCTTCTGGTAATTCTATCAGTGAAAAAGTCACCTGCCCTGTGTGATTACAGAGAAGAAAGTTCCACTCTGGAGGAAAACAACAACATGGTGTGTCCCAACTGAAGGTAGATCTGGGCTGCAAGTCTACTCAGCCTAATATTTAGCCATGTATTTCAGAGTAAAAACTTATATGTGAAGATAAACTTTCAAATAGTTTTAGCAATTATATTTCAGCCATCTGGACTTTTGCTAATGTATACTACAGACAACTAACTACAATCCTGACAATAATTAGAAAGCAAAGACCACATCCAGGGAGTGAAAAAGGACATTTTATTTTCCTGAAAAATCCATGAAGTTGAGAGCTAAAGGCTGTTTTATTTGTATGTGGTAATCCCCAAGAAGTGAAATGGAATTCTTAAAGTACATTATTATTCTTGTGAAATACTCCCCTGCCCCCAAATAGCACACATACAAAAGACCTACTTTGGCTCAGAAACATGTGAAAATTACTCACAATGACCCAAACTGCATCATTTATCTATTTGCTTCCAAAGGCTCACGGGCAGGTAGCAAATTTTACACAAAGTACAGACAATACACATTTGTAAAATTATGATAAATCAAGAAGTTCCTCAAAGAATCAACTGCAGGATATAACAAATATTTTGAAGGAAAAGAATCCATATTACCCATGGATTCTTCCAGTCCACTTTTTATTAGTGTGCTATTTTAGAAACACACACTACATGTTAGAGTGTAGCTGTGCTCTGAGATCTGACAGACGCCACCCGAATATGATGAATAAGAATGAAGCCATTTCTTCTGTCACTTTTCATTGATGTTTCCTCTCATTATTCTGATGAGATCTAAAAAAAAATCACCCTTTAATCAGGAGAAGGGAACATGGGAAGAGAAAAGGTGCTGAATATCTACTATTAGAGGTCTGCATAGAAACTTTTTCATTATATAATGACCAGTGGACACCAAAATTGAGACATAGGGTATACTTTGTAGCTGCTTTTCCATATAAGAACTACAGATTGACTATCAGCAAAAAAAAAAAAAGAACAAAAATAAGACTTCTCTACTGTATATTTTCCTGAGAACTGAGTATAGGTGATTCCAGGGCACTAAGTAAGTAAAGCAACTCAGTAGAAGAAACACAGAGTTCTAGAATCACATGGAGAGACAAAGGCATCTTTCACTAGGCATACCTGCACCTGACTGTTGAATGTGTGTACCTTTCATTTCATGCAGTTACTATAATTCTACTCATGACACAACTTAGACTCAATGACATTTGCTGCAATAATTTAATCTTGTTCACAGATCTGGGGTGGTGGGGAAGGGAGCTAAAGCTTAGACTCAGGTCTGTCTGTCTCAAAAGTACAGACACTTCAAATTCATCAGATACATTCTTTGCAAGTCATTACAAAACCTTTTTAGAAGTGTAAATAACCTTGGAGATAATTGCATCGAAAATTACTTATCTATATTTATAAAAAAGATATACATGTAATTTAGCTGAGTTCATTTAAGTGTTTAGGCAACAAATTTGGAGAAGTGGATCATATTCCCTCAACTATAATATAAAATGAACAATATTTATTAAAATAATGTTGAACTCATTATAAAATATACATAAATTAATGCTAGGAAGAACTCTCATTATACTTAGAATTGTCTTTCATATACTTACAAAAGTTTTGCATCATCCACCTGTATGACAGGAGGCATTGAGTATGTCCCACCCTTTGGGCCTTAAAGACTCCTCTGATATCTGCTTTTGAAAGCTTACTTTTAATTACTTTGCTTTTATATTTGTATTGTATTTGGAAGTTACTTTTCTGCTACTGTGATTTTATAATAGCATGTACAGGTACCATCAAGCTAAACTCTTCCATAGAATCATAATTCAATCACAGTAAGAAAAACAAAATTCTTATATTACAAATTCCTTATTTTACAATTAAAAAATTGAAGCATTAGGAGTCAAACCAGTTTTCCCAAATCTATAAAATTAATGACAGAAAAAGCTGCAAGTAAGCAGCAAATAATATCTGCCCCATTTCCACCAAAAACTAAAACATAACTATTAGATTTTTCTTCTAATATAAAGTAAATGTAAAACCTCTAAATCATAGAAATTAATAAAATAATACAGTGGTACTTGTCAATTTGGGTATTATCCTTGGTAAGGAAAAAGTTATCATAATCAGTGAAAGTACAAGAGTATAATTACATAAACCTGATATTAATATTCACTAATAACTATTTTGTATAAAACTAGTTTCATGGCTAGAATTTCAAATAACATCCGTGATTCTGTTATATATAAATATATTTCAGACCTATTATTAAAGAAGGTTTTGGCTACAAAAAAAAACCTATTTTTAAACTAGATTATATTACTATTTTTCTGACACTATTGTCATGAAATATATATTTAAAAAACAATATGTCAGAGAGAACAAACACTCCAACATGACTTTTGTTCATTGTTCAATTACCAAAAGAAAAGTGCTTTTATCTATGTATGAGTTTTTTTATTGTCCATAATGAGTTACATTATTTAATGGGCAAACAATGAGTTGTTATCTCCAGTTCCTCAATGCCCCTCTTCCCCATCCCCAATCAGCTGGATGTCCTCCTCCATGGGCAGTTTAGATCAGTCCTTGGGGCTGGGGACCACAGAGAGCCTAGGAGTCAGCCTGGTTCCACGGGCCCTAGTGTGTTGTTACTGAGGGGAGCCATGACTTTGGGTATACTCCCCCACCAAGGCTCTCACAATCTTTCTGCCCATCTTCCGCTCAGTTCCCTGAGTTGTGGTGGGTGAGTATTAAGTCTGTTTTATTATTGAGAACTTAGGGGTCTCTATACTTCTGCTTTAGGTTGTGTTGAAAATCATTGGTGTCTGTCTCACTGGCTTATCCTGTGTTGACTGAATAGCTGTGGCTGTGGGTCCCTTGTTCATCCCATCATTCTCTGCAGGGTTCCATATGGATCCTCCACAGTATGTCTGGGGTAGCTCATCTCTTGCCAGGATCTCAGCTATCGGCCTGCGGACCATTGGTAGGGTTGGATGGGCCATAGCTATCTCACTGCATTCTGAAAGATACAAACACAATCTCCATTGGAGAGTGAGATCAGCATAGGTTAACTGAGATACACATTTCTGAATTAGTTAGATTCGGTTTTTATTAGCCTCTCTGTCAATCGCTCACTTAGTGCATCTCTCCTTGGGGGCCCAAGAGTTCGGCTCCCAGTGCATATCGCCCCAAGTCCCCAGATCCAGTTAAGGGCTCCTCCCTTAAGTGAGTCATTCCCTCACTAAGTGAAATATTTGGCCAAATTTAAAAGCTGTTGATTGCCTCCCCCAGGTTTAGGCTCCTCCATTGCACAAGTGCTTCTTTCTTGGTTTGCTGTTCTCTACCAGTAGGAAGTGTGGTCAGCCTACTCATGGCAGCAGACTGTGTTTCATGCCAGTGGTCTCTGTTTAATCCAGCTGTCACTGACCAGTTTCACCTGGCAGTTTATGCAGTGCCTTCCAGCACTACACTAACTACCATCTGGGGGCTGGATACCATTCTGGACCTCGCGGGTCTCTTGATGCTGATCCATGGCTTTCTGTGGTTTCTTCAGTGTTCTGGTCAGCCACAAGCCACTGGGATGAATCTTCAAACAAGGCACAATTTATGGGAGGAAAGGATTTATTTGTAGCTATAGGTACAGGGGAAGTTCCAGAATGCAAAAGAGGCTGCTCCCCTTTCACAGGTCCAAGCAGAGAGAGAAACCCATGACCAACATGATACACATAGAACAGAAAATAGGCAGGAGGGACAGGGGGCACACCAAGAAGAGAATTTTCTTCCCCTTTATATAGGCTTAGGGTGGGGTCTTGCAACCCTATCCCAGACTTAATGGCTTCTTAAGTCTCTGGAATTCCCTTCCTGCATGGCCCACACAGGAAAGGATGTTTACTTCCAGCTTCTTTGACCTTCTTTACATCCTGCCCCTTGCTGAGAGGCTGCCTTCTTATAAAAATCCTCAGAGACCCACCCAAGATAATTAAAAAGGTCAAGTTGACAACAAAACCTAACCATCACAAGTCCACCCCTTTTCAACTTGACATCAAACCATATATCCTTACATCATATCTAATTTCCAAATGAAGGCAGTAATGAGATCATAATTCTGCCTAACATGATATAACTATCTCATGTACAACTGGAAATGCATAATCTTCCCCCCAACACAAGGCAAAGCCCCTTAACTTAGAGTTCTGCAAAATCAAAACAAGTTACATTTACAGAGTAAACATTTCCAGCTTCAATGAGGCATACAAGGAAAGATTGGGCAAAGGCAAACTCAACAAACATCAGCAAACATCCACATCTGCAGTTCAAATGCCACATCACAACCCTGCTGCTTGGATGAGTAGCTGGGAAAACCTTCCATCCCTAGCCAACAGCACTCCATGGCAGCCCTTGCACAGTCCTGGTATGTCCAAAACATCTTCGGGTCTTCAATGCAAACCACGGTCCATCATCCAATGGCTTCACTTGCCAATCAGGGACTTCACGCCCTGTTCCATATACCGCATCTCAGCAGCAGCTCCTGGAACCGTGTGCACTTTACGACCCACTCCATGCATGCATTTCTCATGCTTCCAAAAGCAATACCAGGTATGCAGGACACAGCCATGTTGTTAATTCAAGGACAAAATAGAGGTGACTTTGAAGAGCAGATTCCTTTCTCTCAGTGATTTCCTTTCCAAAGAGTTTGCACAGTCCATCTTTCTGTCCTTTCTGGGTGGAAATACTTCAGGCATCTCTCTGTTGTTTCAATGTTGGGCCATAATCAAAAGCCAGTTTCTGTCAGTGAGTTAAACTTGCTTTGAAGTTTTTCTAACTTCAAATCTTAAATTCTCAGTCCCATATCCAGAGCAAAGCACATAATCCATTTCTTAAATTTAACCTTGGTCAAACTCTCTGGGCATGGGCAGTAGGACGCATCCACCCCTTGACCCAGGTACATACTTCTATTAAGGTTTCCTGCAGTCTCTCCTTCCCCTTAGAAAATTCACAAGCCAAGCATCCAAATGCAAATTCAAAATTTTAAAAAATTCAAAATTTAAAAAAAAATGCAATTCCAAATTCTCATCAGAATAGTCTATAAAACTTGGCTTACCACTCTGGAAGGCATCTTCAGTTGCAAGTACCAAGTCCATGTCCATTCCTCCAGCACACAAGTTCCAGAAGATCAAAATCCACATGGTCATATCCTCCTCTGTTTTGTCTTCCATGTCTGAGGTTCTGTTTTCCCTGTGATTGATTCTCTTGGTGAGAGATTCTAGGGACAGTCTTATTATTTCAATATGGTTTTTGTTTTCTGAAACTTTTTGGGTTGCTTCTATCATCCTGTTAAGATATGTTTTCAGTTCAAGGTTTGATTTAATTACTTCTTCCTGACACTCATTCTTATATTTGCACATGTCTTCGGTTAATTTGGAAAGCTGGTTTTTGATACCTTCAGTTTGCTGGTTTGCCTTAATTTCCATCAATTCTCTTTTTAGGTCCATTTTATTTTCCTCTACTATATTAAGCCTGGTGGCAAAGCTTGTGAGCTGACTTTGTACTCTATCCATGATTAGCATGAAGTTCTCCTTAGGATCTGTGCTAGTATGATCGGGGTTTAGTGTCATGCCTACATCTGCTCTCTCTCTTTTTCAGTATCGTCGTTGTCATTTGGTATAGTTTCCTAAGCTGGTGTAATATTCTTGCATTGAGGTCTGCCCATTTCGATTCTACTTGGGGTGATTGGTGGGATGCCTTTGAGCTGTCTACACCTCGCTAGTGTGGACGGAGAGTACAATGGGCTCCACTGGTAGGGTTGGGCACTCACTTATTTAATCTATAAGTGTGTGTGCTCTCAGATCACTGGCTGGCCTTTGATGGTGATGCTGCAGTAACCTCTTGGGGGGGGGCTGTGGGAACTAGGTAGCTGGAGGGTGGGGTGAAGAGTCCTATGTAGCCTGCTGGGGGGGGGTGCGGGGTCCCTTGGGGACTAGGTAAGACTGGGAAAGGGGGGTCAGCTGTCTGTCACGGGCTGCCCAGACTAGTTATGGCATGGGGAAACTGTGGGAACCAGCCTACAGGACAGCTTCAGGAGCTGGCAGGTGCATGGGAAACCGCAGAAACCGAGGCTCAGGGATACCTCAGGGACTGGTGCTTGGGGAGTACGCAGGGTCCGTGGGCAGGGTTACCATGGGGAGCTGGGGGGGAGATTGGGGCTGGAGGAAGCCACAAGGTTCGGTGGGCAGGAAAAACCATGGAGGAAGAGAGAAAAAGAAAAGGGAAGAGAAAAAAGAGGAAAAAAAAAGAAAAAGAAACAAAACTGGGGTGGGGTGAGGGCAGGAAAAAACATGAGGGAGGATGGGTAGAGGCTGGGCGGGGAAGCCACAGGTTGGCAGGTGAGAAGAGAGAAAAAGAAGAAAAAAAAGTGAGACAAGGAGGGTGGGCTTGGGGAAAAAAACACAAGAGAAGCCCGCAGGAAAACGGGCAGGAAAAGAAAAAAAAAAAAGAATAGAAATAAAAATAAAAAGGAAAGAGGAAAGAGACCCAGAGGCCAGGAGAGGGAAGTCGGCAAGTGGGGAAAAGAAAAAAAAATAAAAAATAAAAAATAAAAATAAAAGAGGAATTCAATCCTCCTGTCTCCATATCCTAACTGCTGGGATCACAGGTTTTTACCACCATACAGCTTCATTAAAAACTTATTGGACTTCCGGGGAAGATGGCTGACTAGCAGACACGCCATAAACCTCGGGGAAATTAGGACCAGGTTCTGCATCAGGGAACCAGCTCGCGGGCATTAGCTGCGGCCACGAGCCGAATTCCAGGCACCTCCGAGTACAGGATCTGCACGACTGGAAGCTGACAGCGTGGAAAAGAGCTCGCAGGAAGCAGTGAGTCCTCAGGGCAGGCTGTGCCGGAGTGAGCGGCCCCTGGCTGCCGCCGCCTCAGCCTCTCTTTCGGCGGGCCGGCTTTCCTAGGGGA
>PVHP010043270.1:0-14611 GCA_004024765.1 Zapus hudsonius
GGGGGAGGAGGTGCTTGGCTCATGCCTTTAGTCCCAGCGCTCTGGAGGCTGAAGTAGGAGGGTCACTGAGAGTACAAGGCAAGCCAGAAGTTTGATTTCCAGGTCAGCCTGGACTAGAGTGAGATATAATAAATAAACAAGTTTCCGTTTGAAAAGACAAGAGAGGCGTCAGGATGTTCAAACTCTAATTCGTCCTGGATCCCTGAAGGAAACATACCTCTTCAGAAGTTTTAGAACGCCTTCGACTAATAATGTCCCCAACCGGCATCCGTCACCCGGCTGGTGACGCATCACGGTCGTGCTCGCCGGGCTGTCAAGATGGCGGCCCCCAGGAGCTGCGGCGGCCGTGGGTGGTGGTGGGCTCTGTGCGGATGCGGGTTCCCAGGGCTTCGTAGCCCCTGGTCCGGGGGTCTGCTGGGTGCGCGACCCTTGTCCCAAGAGAAGCGAAACCCCGAGACGCACTTCGGCTTTGAGTCGGTGTCGGAGGAGGAGAAGGGAAGCAAAGGTGACGGGGGCGCCCGGGCGGGGGGGCGCCCAGCCCGGTGCCACCTGCCGGGGTTCTACGCACCACGCCCAGCCGGGGATCCTCGTCTTTATTTTATCTTGTTTACATGTTTAATTTGCTTTTTCCAGGTAGAGTCTCACTCTAGCCCAGGCTGACCCGGAATTCACTATGGAGTCTCAGGGTGGCCTCGAACTCACAGCGATCCTCCTGCCTCCGTCTCCCTAGTGCTGGGATTAAAGGCGTGAGCCCACCAGTCATTGTCCTTAGCTTGTTGCTAAAGAGACCTTGTATGAAAAGAAGAAAACTGTCTTTCTGCCTCAGCTTCTGAGCTTGCCAAGTAGAAACAATACCAAGACTTCCTGTCAAAGGTGTGCATTAATGCACTTTGAGCAGCGCCTGACAGTAATGCTCATTTAAGGTTAGGCAATTCTTGGTGGCAGCCAGTACTTTTCCACAGGTGAAGGAAAGGAAAGGATTTTTTATTTTTGAGACAAGCTCTTTGTAGCCCAGGGTCCCTTGTACCTCTTTATATAACCTATGCTGGCCTCGGACTTGCTATGATCCCCCTGCCTCAGCCTCCATAGACCTAGGATTATAGTCATGAGCCACTATATCCAGCAGGGATTATTTTTAAACCATAACAGTATGTCTGCAATTGCACCTGTTTTATAGATGGATAAATTGAGGTCCAGAAGTTTCTCCTGTAGGTTACCCAGGATATAAGGTCATACAAGAAATAAGAAATTAGCTGGGTGTGGTGGCACACACCTTTAATCCCAGCACTCGGGAGGCAGAGGTAGGAGGATTGCAGTGAGTTCAAGGCCACCCTGAGACTACATAGTGAATTCCAGGTCAGCCTGGGCTAGAGTGAGACCCTACCTCGAAAAAAACAAAAGAGAGAGAGAGAGAGAGAGAGAGAGAGCGCAACAGAGAATGGGCACCAAAGTCTGTAGCCAATGCAAGTTCCAGATGCATGCACCACTTTGTGCATTTGGCTTTACGTGGGTACTAGGGAATTGAACCTGGGTCATTAGGCTTTGCAGGCAAGCACCTTAACCGCTGAGCCATTTCCCCAGTCCTAGGTCATTTTGTGAATAGTGAGTTCAAAGCCAGCCTTTTAATCCCAGCACTAGGAAGACAAAGGTAGAAGGATTGCTGTGAATTTAAGGCTAGTCTGGGACTATAGACCAAGGTCCAGGTCAACCAAGGCTAGAGTAAGACCCAAGCTCAAAAAAAAAAAAAAAAAAAAAGCTAGGTGTGGTCTTACACACCTTTAGTCCCAGCACTGGGGAGGCAGAGTTAGTTGGATCACTGTGAGTTGGAGGCTAGCCTGGGACAGAGAGCTTCAGATCAGCCTGGGCTAGACTGATACCCTACCTTGCTGGTTGGGGAAAGAATTACCAAGAATTGAAATACACTTTGCTGCCTTCTTCTCATATAATTTACAATAGGAAGTAAGTACAGTTTCTGTCCTTTGACAATTGTCCATCAGTTCTAAAGTTTTTAAAAGATACTTTATTGCCAGGCATGGTGGCACACGCCTTTAATCCCAGCACTTGGGAGGCACAGGTAGGAGAATCGCTGTGAGTTTGAGGCCATCCTGGGACTACAGAGTGAGTGCCAGGTGGCCAGCCTGGGCTCAAGTGAGACTACCTCAAACAAAAATGTGTTTGTTTACTTATTTAATTTGCAAGCAGAGAGATAGAAGAGACACAGAGAGAATGGACATGCCAGGGCCTCCAGCCACTGCAGACTAACTTCAGATGCAATGCACCACTTTGTGCATCTGGCTTTATGTGGGTACTGTGGAATTGGGCTGGGCTTGTTAGGCTTTGCAGACAAGTGTCTTAACCACTGAACCATCTCTCCAGCCCCATTCTAAAGTTTTTGTTGGCTTATTATTTGTGCTTTCAGTATCATGAAGTAGCACCAAGAAATCTATCTTACTGTGATTTTCTTTTCTTTTCTTTTTTTTTTTTTTTTTTGCTAACATCCTTTCTTCTACAACATTTGAGCCTTTCATCACACCCGTGGTCCTTATTTGTCAAAGTGCATTTGTCCTCACAAGTCCCTCTGGCTGTTTCTCAGTGTCAGCATTCCCAGCCATCTCTTCCTCCTGAACCTCCGCAGACATTCCATTCTAATTCTGCTCTCCCTGTTGGCATTTTTCTTTTCTTTTCTTTTTTATCTTCCCTTCCCCTTTCCCCTTTCCCCTCCCCCTCCCCCTTCCCCCTTTCCTTTCCTTTCTTTTCTTTTCTTTCTTTTTAAAATATTTTATTTATTTATATGAGAGAGAGAGAGAAAGAGGCAGACATGGGCACCACTACAAACAAACTCCAGACACATGTGCCACCTGGTGCATCTGGCTTTATGTGGGTACTAGGGTATCGAACTCAGGTTCTTCTGCTTTGCAGGCAAATGCCTTAACTGCTAAGCCATCTCTCCAACCCTCTTTTCTTTTTTTTTTTTTCCTCTTTTCTTTTTTAAAAATATTTTATTTATTCATTTTCAAGCAGAGAAATACAGAGAGAGAGAAAGAGAGATAAAGAGAGAGCACCAGGGCCACCACCTTATGGTTCTGGCTTGTGTGGATACTGGGGAATTGAAACAGGAGCCTTAGGCACTGGAGGCAAGTGCCTAAATCGCTGAGCCATCTCTCCAGCCCTCCTTTCTTTTCTTTTTGTTTTTTTTTTGGGGGGGGGTTAAAAATATTCATTTTCAAGCAGAGAGAGAGAGAGAGAAAGAGAGAGAGAGAGAACACGCACCAGGGCCACCACCTTATGGATCTGGCATATGTGGGCACTGGGGAATTGAACCCTGGGCCTTAGGCACTGGAGGCAAGTGCCTTAACCTCTGAGCCATCTCTCCAGTCCCCTGGCTGGCACTTTAAATTTGTTTGCTGCACTTTTTTTTATTCACCTTTTGTTTTTTTGCAGTGCTGGAGGTTGAAGCCAAGGTCCCACACATACTAGGCAAGCCCTCTGCCACTAATGTGCCACCACACTGGGCCTCCTGGGCTTTCTTTTTGTTGTTTCACTTCCTCTCTTACTTATTTATCTGAGGTATGCCACATGGATTTATCATTGAGACAAGGAAGCAATACAACTTTTTGCTTTGGTGTGTTTGTATGGACTAATTCATTCACTGTGACCTAGAGTCACTTACAGTCTATAAAGGAAGTGACAAGTCAGGCATGGCGGCGCACGCCTTTAATCCCAGCACTCGGAAGGCAGAGGTAGGAGGATTGCCATGAGTTCAAGGCCACCCTGAGACTACGTAGTGATTTCCAGGTCAGTCTGGACTAGAGCAAGACCCTACCTTGAAAAAAAAAAAAAAGGAAGTGACATAATTGGTCACTGGAATGAACAGCTACCACAAGTTTGCTTTATGATTATTAATATAGCATTGTACTTGAAAGAGTGATGTTGGGGTACTGGCGTTGTTTAAGTAAATCAGAGTAACAGACATTAGTACACACTGGAACCCTGAAAAGCATGGACTTAGTATCTCCAAAAGTAGTTTCAAAGAAAACAGTGAGCAGCCTGGCAAGGTGGCTACATTTGCAATCCCAGCACTTGGAAGGTAGAAGCAAGACAGGAGTTTCAAAGTCATCTTTTTTTGTTATGCTCATTTTGGCAGCACATATACTAAAATGGAAACAATATTCTTTGTGGTTGGTTTTTGGAGGAAGGATCTTGCTGTAGCTCAGACTGATTTAGAATTCACTAGATACTCTCAGGGTGGCCTCGAACTTATGGTTGATCCTCCTACCTCTGCCTCCTGAGTGAGTAGCCTGGGACTACAGAGTGAGTTCTATGTTAGCCTGAGCTAGAGTGAGGCCCTACCTTGAAAAAAAGAAAAAAATATTTTTTAAAATTTCATATTCAAGGGCTGGAGAGATGGCTTAGCCGTTAAGGCACTTGCCTCCAGTGCCTAAGGCCCTAGGTTCAATTCCCCAGGTCCCACATAAGCCAGACCCACAAGGTGGTGGCCCTGGTACTGCGTTCTCTCTCTCTCTTTCTCTCTCTCTCTCTCTCTCTCTCTCTCTCTCTCTCTCTCTGCTTGAAAATAAATAAAAATATTTTTTTTTAAATTTCATATTCAAGCAGAGAGAGAGAGAGAGAGAGAATGGGTGCTCCAGGGCTTAAGTCTGTTGTAAATGAACTCCAGATGCATGTGCCACTTTGTGCATCTGGCTTTATGTGGGTACCAGGGAATAGAACCCAGGTTGTTAGGCTTTGTAGATAAGCACCTTAATGTTTAGCCATCTCTCCGGCCCCAAAGATGCTTGGAATGCAACTCAGTTGGAGAGTACATGTAGGAAACTCTGGGTTCCAGCTCCAGTACCAACACACACACACACACACAATTCTATAATCCAGGGTAAGAGAATAGCTTTGTTTTAAAAGCTCCTCACTTAGCATGCACAGTGCCCTGTGTTCAGTCTCAGCCACAGAAAAAGGAAGGAGAAGCCGGGCGTGGTGGCGCACACCTTTAATCCCAGCACTCGGGAGGCAGAGGTAGGAGGATCACCATGAGTTCAAGGCCACCCTGAGACTACATAGTGAATTCCAGGTCAGCCTGGGCTAGAGTGAGACCCTACCTCGAAAAACCAAAAAAAAAAAAAAAGGAAGGAGAAAAAAAAAAAAGACCATTTTCCACATTCTGTGTTGATTCTGTGGAGAAGATTCACTAGTGATTTGGACCTGAGTCACATCTGCCTACTAAGTTGTCTCTGAGATTCTTCTGATGCAGATGTGGATGAGCTGATGTCTTCCCATCTATTAGTTATAGCTTCATCCCCTGGCACCACACAAAACAAAAGGCCAGCAATTCCCTCTGCCCCATCCACTAAGAAAAAAGCCAAGGACCAAGTAGCATTCTTTATCTACAGCAGTTATAGGTGAAGATAATCAGTACATCAGAGAAAAGTCAATTTCTTACATGAAGCTCTTTTAAGCCTTTCTGATCAAAATACAGTGTCAAGGGCTGGGGATGTAGGTCAGTGGTAGAGTACTTACCTGGCATGTGGAAGGTCCTGGGTTCAGTCCTCAGCATCACACAAGGTGGGGGGGGGGTCAAAAAAGGAATTATTTATACCTAAGTTGAATTGTGCATGGTGGCTCACCTCTATTTGTGAGGCTGAAGTAGGAGGAGACCAGCCTGGAGCTACATAGTGAGACCCTGCCTCAAAACAACAACATAGCTTTGGACATCATCAAGGATTATAGCTTGTTTCACCTTGTAGAGACAAGCTGTTTACATCTATGTTAAACTTCCTAGCTGGGTGTGCGTGGTGGCGCATTCCTTTAGTCCCAGCACTCGGGAGGCAGAGGTAGGAGGATCGCCATGAGGTTGAGGCCACCCTGAGACTACATAGTGAATTCTAGGTCAGCCTGGGCTAGAGTGAGACCCTACCTCAAAAAAAAAAAAAAAAACTTTTTGGAGAATTTTCCCCACATCAATCCTGCTAACAACATGGTTGTGTCTCTCCCATGGCAGTCTATCAGGTGTTTGAAAACGTGGCCAAGAAGTATGACGTGATGAATGATATGATGAGTCTTGGCATCCATCGTGTTTGGAAAGATTTCCTGCTATGGAGAATGCACCCATTACCTGGAACCCAGCTGCTCGATGTAGCTGGAGGCACAGGTAATGCCAAGTGTGGTGTCCGTGGGCACTGTTGAATATCTTCTACAGAAATTGTCTATTCTTAGCCGGGCGTGGTGGCACATGCCTTTAATCCCAGCACTCGGGAGGCAGAGGTAGGAGGATCACCATGAGTTCAAGGCCACCCTGAGACTACATAGTGAATTCCAGGTCAGCCTGGGCTAGAGTGAGACCCTACCTCAAACCCCCCCCCCCAAAAAAAAGAAAAGAAATTGTTTATTCTTTTTTTGTCTTTCTGAGACTGGTTTATTTTAATATGATTTATCTCAGTTGCATCCATTTTCTTGCAGATGGACATGACATGTATCTTTGTTTTTCTTTATGGTTGAAAATAATCCATCATATATTTTTATCCCCAAAGCTTCACTTTTCATACATATGCACTTTTACCTTTTGGGGGGTTCAGAAATGCTGCTTCTTTGAGCCAGGCGTGGTGGTGCATACCTTTAATCCCAGCACTCGGGAGGCAGAGGTAGGAGGATTGCCGTGAGTTCAAGGCCACCTTGAGACTACGTAGTGAATTCCAGGTTAGCCTGGGCTAGAACAAGACCCTACCTTGGGGGGGGGGGGAACTGCTTCTTTGTTTTAGTTTTTGCTTGTTTTTGCATCTTTCCTCCATTGGCTTCCCGCAGGTGACATCGCCTTCCGGTTCCTTAATTATGTTCAGGCACAGCATCAGAAGAAACAGAAGAGACAGTTAAGGGCCCAGCAAAATTTATCCTGGGAAGAAATTGCCAAAAAGTACCAGAGTGGAGAGGATCCTCTGGGTGGTTCTTTTGTTATGGTCTGTGACATTAACAAGGAGATGCTGAAGGTTGGAAAGCAGAAAGCCGTTGGCCAAGGATACAACACTGGTGAGTCCTTGACAAGCAGCCGTGACTTACTTGTGTATATCAAATAAGATGTTCCCATGATGTGTATTCCAGAATTTGGAAACTTAATAGGTAGGCATTAAATCATTTGTGTGACAGAGGACAGCGTATCTGTTCTCCATTATTTGAGTAACCTGTTAACTAGAACGGTGTTGTGTGACAGAGAGAAAAGCAGAGCCCCAAAGAGGTTAAGGATCTTGGTTAAGTCGCACAACTTTTTCTTTTTTCTCTCTCTTTTTTACAATATTTTATTTATTTGTAAGAAGAGAGAGAGAAAACAAGAATGGGTGCGCCAGGGCCTAGTGCTACTGTAAACTCCAAACATGTGCTACTTATACATCTGGTTTTACATGGATACTGGGTAATCAAACCCAGGCCATCAGGCTTTGCAGGCAAGTGCCTTTAACCACTGAGTCATCTCCCCTGCCGTGTGTGTGTGTGTGTGTGTGTGTGTGTGTGTGTGTGTGTGTGTGCTGAGGATTGAACCTGGGTCCTTGAACATACTGAGCATGTGTGCTACCCCTGAGCTATATCCCCAGTCGAATTCATAACTTTTTTAAAAATTTTATTTATTTGCAAGCAGACAGAGAGAGAATGGCACACAAGGGCCTCTAGCTGTTGCAAATGAACTCCAGATTCATGTGCCACTTTGTGCATCTGGCTTTACATGGGTGCTGGGGAATCGAACCTGGGTTGTTAGCATTTGTAACTGTTGAGCCATCTCTCCAGTCTGCAACTCATAACTTTTTTTTTTTGGTTTTTCGACGAAGGGTCTCACTCTAGCCCAGGCTGATTTGGAATTCACTATGTAGTCTCAGGGTGGCCTTGAACTCAAGGTGATCCTCCTACCTCTGCCTCCTGAGTGCTGGGATTAAAGGCATGCACCACCACGCCCGCTTGCAACTTATAACTTTTATGAGTTTATAAATAGGAGTCAGTTTTTGGACCTAGTCTCTTTTGTTGAATGATCTTTGTGTGTGCACATGTGTGAAGGTTAATGTGTGTGGGAGCATGCACACACGTGTGTATTATGTGTGGAGGTCAAGGACAACCTCAGGTATCCTTCCTCAGACACTACATCCTCAAGTTTGCAAGGTGAGCATTTTACTAACTGAGCTCTTGGACTTCAAAAATTTGCTTTCCCCAGACAAGCATGTTTATAATCCCAGCACTCAGGAGCCTGAGGCAGGGGACTACAAACCTGTGGCTAGTCTAAGCCACATAACAAGATCCCGTTTTTTTTTTTTTTGGTTTTTCGAGGTAGGGTCTCACTCTAGTCCAGGCTGACCTGGAATTCACTATGTACAATATCAGCAACGTAGTCTCAGGGTGGCCTTGAACTCATGGCCATCCTCCTACCTCTGCCTCCCTCCGGAGTGCTGGGATTAATGGCGTGCGCCACCACGCCCGGCCTGTTTTGTTTTTTTTTTTTTTTTTTTTTAAAGAAGGGGGATGTGGCTTAGCAGTTGTGGTGATACTTGGGAGCTGGAGGCATGAGGATCGGGAGTTCAGTTATCCTCTGCTACATAGTGAGTTGGAGGCCAGCCTGGGCTACATGAGAATCTGTCTCAAAACCAAACCAAACAACAACTCAAAGTAGTAGTAATTATTTTGCTTTCAATTCCCACAAGCTCCAGGATGACCTCAGTGTGTCATTTCTGTCCTTAAGGCATTCCATTCCTAAACTTGGCCTATTCCATCTCCGGATACAGAACTTGCCCTTCAGGAGTGCTGGAATTAAAGGCATGAGCTGCCACACCTGGCTTCAGCAGCTAGTCTTTGTTCTAGACCTCTCTACCCAGTAAGAGGTGCCTGTCTTCTGTTTTATATTGGGGGGGGGGTGTATTTCTACTTCACCACCACCAAAAAAGAAGCTTCACCCCTTGCTCCATCTCACTGTTTTTCAGAGTACCCAACTGACACAAAGGAACACCCCAGGAGAGTGCAGTGCACATGCCTGCAATCTCAGCACTTGAGAAGCTGAGGCAGAAGAATTATGAGTTCTAGGCCAGCCTGGCTACATAGGGAGACCTTAGCTCAAAAATAAAAGAAATAGGGCTGAAGAGATGGCTTAGCCGTTAAGGCATTTGCCTGCAATGCAGAAGGACCTGAGTTTGATTCCCCAGTGCCCATGTAAAGCCAGACGCACAAGAGGGCGCATGTGTCTGGAGTTCATTTGCAGTGGCTGGAGGCCATGTCGTGCCCATTCTCTCTGCCTCTCTCTGTCTGCCTCTCTCTCTCTCTCTCTCTCTCAAATAAATAAATAAAATATTTTAAAAAATAAAAAGAAATGGGCTGGAGAGATGGCTAAGTGGTTAATAGCACTTGCTAGCAAAGTCTGACAGCCTGGGTTTGATTCTCCAGTGGCACATATGTCTGGAGTTTGCAGTGGCAAGAGCTCTGGTGCACCTCTTTCTGTCTGCTTCTTTCTCTCTCCCAAATAAGTAAAAAATAAAAATATTTTAAAATTAAACGTAATTATGTATGGACATTACTCCTCAAACTTTCCTACTATGATGTCTACCAAATTTGGCTGTTGAATATTTTAAAATGCTTTTGCTTCCATATTTTTTTGAGTTCATTAATGATCTTGTTAACTCAGCTTCTCAAGGCTGCTAGTTGGTCTTCCAGGCTGTGCAGACAGTTGCAGTTAGAGGCAAGGATATATAGCAAAGGAAAGAAGCCTCCAGGCTGGGGAGATGGCTTAGTGGTTAAAGGGACTTACTTGTAAAGTCTAATGGCCTGGGTTCAATTCCCCAGTACCCATGTCAAGACAGATGCACAAAGTGATGGACGTGTAGAATTTGTTTGCAATGGCAGGAGGCCATTTTCTCTCTGTCTCTCTCTCTCCCTCACTCTCAGATAAACACATAAAAGTTTTATTTATTTATTTATTTATTTTCTTTTTTGGTTTTTCGAGGTAAGGTCTCACTGTAGCCCAGGCTGACCTGGAATTCACTATGTAGTCTCAGGGTGGCCTTGAACTCAAGGCGATCCTCCTACCTCTGCTGGGATTAAAGGCGTGGGCCACCACACTCGGCAAAAGTATTTTTTTAAAGCCCTTCAGTCAACAGCAGCATCTCCTCCCCACCCCCTATTGTGAGTGTCTGAGTATTTTAGTCCACTGCTTCTTCTGTTCTTCCTTCTCCCGCCCCCAGAAGGAGCTGCCTAGACGAACTGCAGCCCACTTGGCTTCCATCCTGAAGGACTCCTTTGTCAGCCATCAAAGCTCATCAGAAGGCAGACAGTCGCTAAGGTTTCTAGACAGAGGAACCATGTTTCTTAACTCCTACTGACAAATGTGTTCCTTCTCTCTGGTGTTCAGCCATAAAGAATAGAGAACAAGGACAGTGAAATAAGGTAACATTCCATGTCTCTAATCATCTCTTCCGCAGCGTAACTGCTCCGTAAGCTCTCTCAAGTGCTCAGACAAATAGGCCTGTCTGAGAATTGTTGTTTGTCTTATTTAGCTAAAGCTGGTCTTAAATTCCCTTATGCAGCCAGGACTAGCCTTGAACTCCTGATCCTTTGCCTCTACCTCCCAAGTGCCAGTATTATAGGTGCTTACTACCACACCCAGAATTATTACAACTTCGTCGATCTCCAGTAATGCCTTTGTAAAACACATCATGTACTGGGGATAAGGTCAGTGCTAGAGTGATTGTCTAGCAAGTACAGGCCTTGGTTCACTCTCCAGTACAAAAAACAACAAAACTACCATAAAAGGGCTGGAGAGATGGCTCAGTGGTTAAGGCACTTGCCTCCAGTGCCTAAGGCCCCCGGTTCAATTCCCCAGGACCCACATATGCCAGACCTACAAGGTGGTGGTGCTGGTGCGCTCTCTCTCTCTCTCTCTCTCTCTCTCTCTCTCTCTTTCTATCTCTCTGCTTGAAAATGAATAAATAAAATATTTTAAAAAAAAAACTACCATAAAGAACAACAAAACTACCATGAAAAACCAGTCGAGGTGCTGGGCGTGGTGGCACATGCCTTTAATCCCAGAACTCAGAAGGCAGAGGTAGAAGGATCACTGTGAGCTGGGCGTGGTGGTGCATGCCTTTAATCCCAGCCCTCGGGAGGCAGAGGTAGGAGAATCGAGTTGAGTTCAAGGCCACCCTGAGACTACATAGTGAATTCCAGGTCAGCCTGGGCTAGAGTGAGACCCTACCTCAAAAAACCAAAAAAAAAAAAAAAAAAAAAGAAGGATCACTGTGAGGATCACTGTCCACCCTGATACTACGTAGTGAATTCCAGGTCAGCCTGGACTAGAGCGAGACCCTACCTTGGGAAAAAAGAAAAAAAAGGCTGGGTGGGATGGCACATGCCTTTAATCTTAGCATTCTGGAGGCAGAGATAGGAGAATCTCTGTGAGTTCGAGGCCAGCCTGAGACTGCATAGTGAATTCCAGGTCAGCCTGGACTAGGGCGAGACTCTACCTCCAAACCACCCCCCCCCCAAAAAAAAAAAAAAAAAAGTTGAGAGCTCGAGAGATTGCTCCGTGGTTAAGTCACTTGCCTGCAAAGCCTGGTGGCCTGGGTTTCAGTTCCCCAGGACCCATGTAAAGCCAGATGCATCAAGGGTCGCACACATCTGGAAGCGTTTGTAGCCGCTGGAGACCCTGTCATGCCCATTCTCTCTGTCTCTTCTATCTCTTTCTGATTGCAAATAAATAATTAATTAAAAACTAGTTGAGGGACTGGAAAGATCACTCAGTGTTTAAGGCATTGTCTGTAAAGCCTAACGACCAGACCCAGGTTCCATTCCCCAGTACCCATATTAAAACCAGATGCACAAAGTCTTTGGTTTCATCCCGAAGTTACATAAACTAGGTGTGGTGGCACACCTGTAATTCCAGCACTCAACAGGCAAAGTTCAAGGTCATCTTCAGTTATATTGCTTAATTTGGGGCCAGCCTAGAATATATAAGACTCTGTTTCAAAAAAAAAAACAACAAAAATAAACCAAGCTGGGCATGGTGGTATACGCCTTTAGTTTCAGCACTCGGGAAGCAGAGGTAGGAGCCACCCTGAGACTACATAGTAAATTCCAGGTCTGGGCTAGTAGTAAATTAGTCTGGGCTAGAGTGAGACCCTACCTCAGAAAACCAAAAAAAAAATAAATAAATAAATAAAAATAAATAGCCCCCCCCCCATAACTGTCTGCTGCTCGAACAACTCATAGGCTCCATCCCATGGAACATACCAGCAATCCCACTGAGGAGAGATCTCATTGGAAAGGGGGCAGGGAGGAGAGAAATGGTAGTACCAACACATGACTTATACATGCAAAGTTTCTACATATTAAAAAAGTAAATAAAATTAAAAAATAAGCCACAAACAAGAGGGCTGGGACCAGGTATGATAGTACACATATGCTGTACTTGGGAGATGGAGGCCAGGAAGGTCAGGACTCAGGGCTAGCCTGAGTGACATAAGACTCTATCTCCAAAACTTATTTCTTTTATTGCTGCTGGAGCTTGAACTCAGAGGGGTATACACATTAAGCATACATGATATGGAGCCACACCCCAACCCCTTCATGTAGTTTCAGTGGCATCCATAGGTGGGAAACCTATAGGTTTGATGGCCAAGTACAGAAATATGAATGTACTAAATGGTACACTTAAGAGTTACTCATTTAAACTTAATCCTCAATTATTAATTCCATTTGACAAATAAACTGAGACAAATAGACAAGACTATACAGGGGCTAGGGTGTGGTTCAGTGGTGGAGGGCTTACATAACATACTTGAGCTTCTTGGTTTGTGCTGCTTAGCTCTGGAAAAAATTGTTATAGCTCATAAATGGTGATAAAGCTGCTATTAGAACCAAGGTAGTCTAACCTCAGGATCACAGTGTGCTACACTAACACACTTGGTTGTAGAAAATTTGCTTGAGGCTAGGGCTGGGTATGTACCTCAGTGACGTGTAGAATGCCCTGGGTTTGATCTCCTACAGCATAATCACCAAGTTGTGCTTTAAGGCCCTTGGAGCAAGGGCTCAGATCCTGCTATACTTCATGTTCTCCAAACTGGAGGACTGCAGAGAAGCCTGGCTAGCAATGCAGTGGGAAAGGCAGGTATGTGAGGGTTTCTGACACTGAATTCATATTGTTTTCTCAATACCAAACAATTCTCCTTTTGGTGATTTTGAATGTGAATGCCCCAAAGCCTGGGGTATTTTTGATTAAGAGTAAGATTCCTGGGCTGAAGAGATGGCTTAGCAGTTAAGGTGGTAAAAAGAGTAAGATTCCTGCTTAAGTCTCCAGTGGGCTGAGTCCTGCTGGAGGAGGTGTGTCACTGGGGATGGAGTTCAGCCATAAGGTGTGTTCAGAGCTAGGTGTGTCACTGGGGGTGGAGTTTAGCTTTAACTCTCTGCTATGGATGTAGATGAAGTGTGCCAGCTTCTTCTGCCATGATGAAGCTTCCCCTGGAAGTTGTAAGCCCAAATCAACCCTTTCCTCCCATGAGCTGCTTCTGGTCGGGTATTTGTCCCAGCAACAGAAAGGTAGCTGTAACACCCAGTAGTTCAGTTCTGACATCGATTGGAGTTTTTGTCATACTCTAGATTGAGAGCTCAGCCCCACTAGCTAGCCCTGCAGGGGTGCTTAGACCACCCACACTTTCCCCTGGCTGACTAGAAACTCATGAGATTCAGTAATTCACTGGTTGCAGGGGTCAGCTCCCCAGACTTATCCAGAACTGGTTTTGTTTTCTAGGACTTGCATGGGTACAAGGAGATGCTGAAGAGCTGCCCTTTGATGATGACAAGTTTGATGTTTACACTATTGCCTTTGGGATCCGGAATGTCACACACATTGATCGGGTATGAATGGCTGCATCCACAGCTTTGAATGTCAGTATAACAGTTCTCCTAGAGTGGATCCACAGTGAATGAGGACACGAGAAATTCTTCTCTGGGTCCACTGCTTGAAAGGAACAACTATTTTCTATTTTAAGATTAGGGGTTTCTACTGCTTTTATTTATTTATTTATTTATTTATTTATTTATTTATTTATTTATTCATTTTCAAGCAGAGATACAGAAAGAGAGAGAGCTCACAAGGGCCACCACCTGTGGGTCTGGCTTATGTGGGTACTGGGGAATTGAACCTGGGGCCTTAACTGGAGGCAAGTGCCTTAACCTTAACCTCTGAGTCATCTCTCCAGCCTTTTTTTATTTTGTTTTTTTTCAAGGTAGGGTTTCACTCTAGGCCAGGCTATTCAAGGTGGTCTTAAACTCATGGTGATCCTCCTACCTTTGCCTCAAGAGTGCTGGGATTACGAATCAGGGAACTATGCGGAAGAGGGGGCGGAAAGATTGTAAGAGCCGTGGTGGGGGAGACTATCCACAGGCTTGGTATCAACACACCTGGGCCATGAGGACCGGGCTAAGTACTAAACTATCCAGGGTCCCCTGCCACAGGGACTGATCCAGATGGCCCACGGAGGAGAATATCCAGCTGATTGGGGATGGGGAGGGGGGCGTTAGGGAATTGGGGATAACAACTCATTGTTTGCCCACTGAATAATGCAACTCATTATGGACAATAAAAAAAAAAAAA
>PVHP010043271.1:0-14616 GCA_004024765.1 Zapus hudsonius
AAAATATTTAAAAAAAAAAAAAAAGGAAATTAGCACCGGGCGTGGTGGTTCACGCCTTTAATCCTAGCACTCAGGAGGCAGAGGTGCAGAGGTAGGAGGATCACTGTGAGTTCAAGACCACCCTGAGACTACAGAGTGAATTCCAGGTCAGCCTGGACTAGAGTGAGACCCTACTTTGAAAAACAAAAACAAAAACAAAAAAAAAGGAAATTAGAAAACATTTATACCGTAAAGAATGAGAGAAAAAATTTAATAGATGAGCATAAAACTTCTACTCTAAGAACCACACGGCACTGTTGAAAGAAACCCAGGAAGAAATAAGTGGAAAAGCACTTCCTAAAACTGGATGGGAAAACGAACTATTGTCGAGATGATTCAGATGGTTACGGCCTGCAAAGCCTAATGACCTGGGTTCAATTCCCCAGCACCCACATGAAAGCCAGAAGCAAAGTGGTGCATGCATCTGGAGTTCATTTGCAGTGACTGGAGGCTCTGGTGTGCCCTTTCTCTATCTGTATCTCTTCTGTTTCTCTCTACTTGCACATACATGTATACGTACCTGCATACATACATACACACATACATGCATACATACATACATGCAAACAAGATGGCGTTATCCCAATTGGTCTATACACTGAATGTAATCCCTAAGAATGATTCCAGTTCCTTTTTCTGCAGAAACTGACAAACTGCCCCTAGTTATTTATATAGGTCTTGGGATGGAGCTCAGAGTATTCGTGAGGCCCTGGGTTCCATCCCCAGAACCACAAAAACCAACTAATTATTCATATAGAAGTGCAAACAAGCTGGATTCATCAAAGCAATTAAGAACGTTGAAAGATTAATGCTTCTTTATGGCAAAGCTTACATGAAAGGTACATCATCAATACAGTGTGGTGATGGTCTTGGGAGAGATGCACAGATTGATTGAACAGAACTAAGAGCCCAAAAGCAAACCATTCCATTCATGGAGACTGAACTTTGACAAGGACGGCAAGATAAGTCACCAGCGGAAAGTAACTTATTTAGCACCTAGTGAAAAAGACTGAATGCAGAACCCTTCTTTATGGTATCCACATTCACTAACCCAAAGCGGATTGTAAATTGCAGTAATGCTGAAACTCCTCAGGTTCTACTTCACTCACAGACAGGAGTGCCAGGAGCTTCGAGCAAGCAGAGCAAGTGCGGGCCTCTTGCATCTGGAGGGAGTGCAGAGAGGCCCGGTCACTATGGAAAATGGTTCTGGTACTTCCTTGGAATGGTAAGCATGGAGTTACCATACGGCTCAACAATTCTACTTCTACATGTCTCCAAGAGGAACAAAACTGCAGGACCAGCCGGGCTTGGTGGCCTTTAATCCCAGCACTCGGGAGGCAGAGGTGGGAGGATCACCATGAGTTCGAGGCCGCCCTGGGACTACATAGTGAATTCCAGGTCAGCCTGGGCTAGAGCAAGACCCTACCTCGAAAAACAAACAAACAAAAAAGTCCAGTCAGGTTTGAAGTTTAAGTGGGGTGGGGTTAAAAATTCTTTTAAAATGTTCAGGCCTTTTATGACGTTTTATGATCCCTGCTGCAGGGGCGTGTCACTGGGGGCAGATCTTGAAGTCCAGCCCTAAGGTGTGTTCTGAGATCAATTTTGGAGGCCTGGTTGCTGGTGCTTGCTGGTTTTGCAATGCTGGCTGTTTAATGATGTCTCTGCTATTATCTATGGATGAGCCAGCTACTTCAGCTACTACATCAGTAGCTGGGATCTGCAAGCCTGAAATAAACCCCTCCCTCCCACCTGACTGTAGGTGTTGCCTGCTGGTGCATCCCTCCTGTTCAGCTATCCTTTGATGACATTGGAACCACGTTTCCTCAGCCTTCCAGCCTGGACTGAAGACCAGAGGCTCCCCAGGAAGACTTTAGGTCCTCAGTGCTGGATTGGGACTGCTGAGACATCCAGCCACGTGGGCTGAGCAGTGACCTCAGGCCTGCAGACTGCTGCTGTTAGACTACCATAAGCTACTCCATAAATCCCCTTTTTAATACAATTCAGCCTGTCAGTCTGTCCCTGTCGAGAACCCAGGCTGATACAGGTACCTTCTCTGGCACTCAAAGATTCAGCTCCAACTAGCACAGGAAGACCCTAAAGAGTCACAGAGCTAGCCCACAGATGGTGTGAACACACAAACCCAACCATCTCAGGCAGGAACAAGCTGGAGAACACTGGGCAAAGGCCACCTCACCAACCTGTGCATGTTCCCATTGGTGGTGAAAGACTGGCCGCACACAGCACACTTGTAGGGCCTCTCGCCAGAGTGCACCAGCATGTGACGATCCAGGGAGCTGGCCGAGCTCAGCGACTTCCCGCAGATGCTGCACGAGTGGTCGGTGCCTCCGGTGTCCGTGTTGTGCTGGGGGGGGGGGGAGGTCAAGCAGAGCAGAGGTCACGTGAGAATCTGATGTCAGGAAAATGCCAAGCTAGAGCTGGTTAACAATCAAGTTGCTTGGCTTCCCCCCCCCCCTTTCTTTTTTAAGTATCTTCCAAAGAGTAGGACTGCAGAGATGCCACAGCCTGACAGCCTGGGTTCAATTCCCCAGTGCCCACATAAAGTCAGATGCACAGTGGTGTATTCATCTGGAGTTCGTTTGCAGTGCCAGGAGGTCCTGGTATTATGCCCTTTCTCTCTCCTTATAAATAAATAAGTAAATAAATAAATAATATATGTATGTTTGTTTGCTTATTTATTTAAGTTTTTTGAGGTATGGTCTCACTCTAACCCAGGCTGACCTGAAATTCACTAAGTAGCCTCAGGATGACCTTGAACTCATGGCGATCCTCCCATCTCTGCCTCCTCCGTGCCATCCTCGGACGTCCACATACACACTGGCATGTGGCATGTCACATGGGATTAAAGGCATGGGTTACCACACCCGGCTAATAATATTTTTAAAGGGTTCTGGCATTAATTGATCTCCTTTCATCCCCACTTCCAGATTTTCAAATAAGTTCTAATGAAAAACTCAGAAAGGCTAAGTCTCTGCAGGTCTGTTGATTAACTGGCCAGCACACTAGCTCCTATGTACAGAAGAATCTATACAGCCACGTGTGAGGCTGAATTCTCCTTGTTCCCCTGCGATGACACAGGCCAACCATCAGAGAAAGAGAGCTGGAACTTGATAGAGTCATTCTGACTGCTGATTTATGGTAAAGAACACCTAAGTAGCATATTATGACGTTCACCTCCATCGGTTCTTCACGGCTCTCTACTTACCAACAGCCTGCCAGGAATCAGCAATGGCAGGAGAGGAGGAAAGAATAAACCTTATAACACAGGGAGAAGGATCCCAAGTCCAGGAAATTATACCGTCCTAGCTACACAGTGTATATTTGTATCAATAAAGAATAGAATGGGGGCTGGAGACATGGTTTAGTGGTTAAGGCACTTGCCAGCAAAGCCTAAGGATCCGGGTTCAAGTCCCTAATACCCATGTAAATTCCATGTAAATGCATCTGGAATTTGTTTACAGTGGCTGGAGGCTCTGGCACTCCCATTCTCTATCTCACTCTTCCTCTACTTGCAAATTAATTAATTAAAAATAAAATAAATTAAGATAGAATGGACGTAAGGACAGACACCTTAATCAATCCCAGCTCTCTCAGGAGGCTCAGGCAGGAGGGCTGAGAGTTCCCGGTTAGCCTGGGTCACAAAGAAAAAGTGTTATTTTTTTTTCTTTTCTAAAACCAGGCTCAGTAGAACTAAAGCACAAGAGTGCTGTGAGGACGAGGCCAGTGTGGGCATCAGTGTGAGACCTGCGTCAGCCACCACCACATTACGACTCATTTAAAGAACCTCCATCCCCCACAGAAAGGGGAGGAGGGAGACTCGACATCTACAGCCTCCCCACATCATGAAGGATTCAGTTCACAGCGACAAGTCACATACGATCCAATGTTTTCAGGTGCTGGGTAAAGCATGAGGACCTGAGTTTGGATCCCCAGAAACCATGTAAAACACCAATGGCAATGGTGAGCTCCTGGAACCCTAGTGCTGGTGTGGTAGAGACAGGTCAGGGCCTGGAGATGGCTGGCTGGCTTGTGTAGCCAAACCAGTGAGCTCGAGGCACACCTGCACGCACGCATGCACACGTGCCACACACACCAAAAAATGTCTTCCATGAACACAAATGATCTGTCAACTAGATGTTGACTAAATTCTGAAAGAGTTCCATGTTGATCAGGATTCTGTCAATAACGTGAACACACAAAAAAATGATTTCAAGAGAAGTAAAAATTACCCCCAGCATTACAAAAATACTGAATTTCACAATCCACTAGACAAGTCGGTCTTGACCATCTTACTCTGTAGTGAAGAATAAATAATTTAAAATTAAATACAGTCGCAGCAACCAACCTGGCGAATGTGCATCGTCAGCTGGTGCTGGGTGGTGCAGATCTTTTCACACAGGGGACAGCTGTAGGAAGATTTCTCCTCTTTCGTTTCCTAAGAAGAGATTAAAACCGAGGATGAACTTCAAATCGCAGTAAATGGATGCCTTCTACTTGTGCAATAGATGCCCGTGCACGAAGAGCCTGGCTCTAAGTAGCCGGGATCACTGGACTGGACTGGAGCCCAGCTAGGTGCCTGAGCAGGTCACTTCGTCTGCTCTCTGACTCCTTGCTTGTGAATGGGTAAAGTATATTAATCAGCCACACCGTGCTAACTAATGGACAGAAGTCAAGCACTCTAACAGTGTCTGGCACAGAGTAAGTGCTCAGTAAAATATCAGCATTCTTACTGCACACACCATTTAGCTGTCAGGGATGGGGGAAAAAAATCTCAGAAAGGGATGTATTTCTCTCCAAGTCTAACACGACTTTCTTTTGTTGTTTGTTATTTTATTTTTAGGGTCTCATGTAGCACAGGATGGCTGTATGTGATGTCCTCCTGTCCCCACCTCCAAAGGGTTGAGATCACAAATATGTCACCACAACCCAGCTGCAAGCATTATTTTCTAGAAAGTCTCAAGCCTCCTCGGGAAGAGAGGAGAGGTCATAAAGTCTTCATCAGATAAACTCACCCTACCAATGGAAGGAAGACGACCCTGGTGCCCCACCAACTGCACCCAGTGGGAAGAACATGACTCCTTTGCCATAAGCTAGCATCTTCTCAACAGTGTTCGTAAGGAAGGAACGAGAACAGATCTGCCCCATCAAAACTCCTAAGAACAACAACCCAACTGAAGGCTTCCACACAGGGCAACAAAACCCCAACTTACTCTTCAGTCGGGTGGATAATTTTATGTTCCTTCAAAACATATAGGGCAGGCTAGTTGGATCAGAATCAGGGGGACCCTAGAAATAGTTTACCTCATAAGCTCTCTGGAAGACACGGGACAGAAAGACACAGGCATGCTCCTGGGTTTAGGGACAACTGCGTTTAGGTGATCAGACAGTGCCACAGAGAATTCACATACAGCTGGAGCCAGAACTCACACCATGGCAAGTCCCAGTATAAGAAAGCATGTGGGGGAACCTGTTGGCACTGAAGAGAGGCCAGGGAGGGAGGGAGGGAGCGTCTCTAAGGGCCTGACCAATACTCATCATTTTTTGTCTCGAGTGCATTTTGCACTTATTTAAGTGAGTTTCCGTTCTTTTGCCATTAATATCAACTATTGAGCACTATTTTAAGAAATAAATATGCCATTAATATCAATTATTGAGCACTTACTCTATTATAAGAAATGAATACATCGCAACAGCAGATTTGGGGGGGCTTCCCGATAGCCATTTAGAGATGTTAGTTACTATGGATCCCATTTTCTGGATGAAGAAAATTTAAGAGTACAGAGGAGCAAGTAATATGCTCCAATCAGAGAGCAATTAAGAAGCAGACACGTGCTCAACACCGAGCTAGCTGTTCCCCAGTCCATACGCGAAACCACAATGCTATATAAAATATGACCCCCCCAGAAAAGAATGAACCCCAAGGCACAGAAAGGAAACACTCTGTGGTTGGTTGTTCATGAAAGGTGATGAAAATAAAAGTCACCCTATAAGACTATAAAACCAAATGGCACCATAAACAGATGGGTGGGGTGGGTGTGCGGTCTGGTTTGTGGCTGGTGCTCTCTGGCTACTCTGCGTCTCACTGAGCAACGGCACCCTCTTCCCTGAGGAAGTGGTCTGAGAACTAGGGAGTCCAGACACACATTTTCTCACTCTCAAATTCTAAGGAAATTGAATTCCCCAGAGTCAGATAAATAAAAGTAAACCAATCTGGTTCCATCCAGTTATCCACATGTATCTAGTACTCCCAAAAGGTGTATCAGGTGACGGCTCACATTGTTGGGTCAAAACCTGGGATCAAGTTTGATCTCGGACATTTCTGATTAATACTATGTGATTTTTTCAAAATGTCAAAGACTCCCCAGTGCTACATACATACATATTAAAAAGCCAAGCCTCAGCCAAACACAGCGGTTTATGCCTACGGTCCTAGCTACTCAGATGGTGGAGGCAAGAAGCCTGCTTGAGCCCAGAATGTACATGCCAGTCTGGGCAATGCAGTGAGAGACCTTGTCTCGAAAACAACAAAGGCCCAAACAAACAAACAAACAACACCAAAAGCCCTCATCTTGTATTCACCTCAAAGGACACCAACGCAGGCTCTAGGGTTGATCATTAACTGTCAAGCTGTGCCTTATAGACCATAACACAGGTCCACAAATCCCAAGGGGTTGGGGTGCAGGAGGTGTGTGTGGGGGTCTCTGGACTCAGATTGCCTTATTTTAAAAGCAAACCAAGTAGAAAAGCGGAGCCCTGAGACGCTGGAAGAGGCCTGAGAGGGAATTCTGAGACAGGCGATTGCAGCCACGCTGATGGAAGGAGCCTGAGCTGAAAGATAACATTAGCAGCTAATGTGCTAACTAACCATCCCATAATGAAACAATCCGGCACGCTCGCCAGATCCAGCAGCAGCTAATCTGTCCTGGAACTCTGTGCTTACAGACAGAGGACTTCCCCAGAGGTCCTCTTCTCCTGCCCTTCCTGTCCAGGTCTCAGGCAAGGAGGGCACTTCCCTCTTCCCCTCGCTCTCTCTCTACCCAGCACATTCTGCTTTCTTCGGTTAGGCAGGCGCTGTATTTAGCAGGCTACCTCTGGCCCAGATTTCCTTCCAAAAACAAAGCCAGGGTAGCAGATCCCTGGAGGGAAAGGAGGTGGATGACAAGTGGCCCAGTTACACTGCACATTTGTTTCTCACTCCCTGGAGAATTCTGCCCTGAGTATATAGGGGTGGAAGGTGCCACGGGTGTCTTTTAGGCTCTGTCAGCCATCTGGGAACAACTAGAAAGGATCCAGAACCTAGGCTCTGCCCGGGCTGTCACATCTCTGGAAGAGCTCTTGTCTGCCCTCCCTTGTTCCTGGTAGAGCAGAGGAGAAAGAGATGCTGCCCTGACCTGATCTTTCTTGACGCCTGACACAGTAGCTAGAAGTAGAGGCTAGGTACAGCTTTGCATGGATTGAGGGGTGGAGAAACAGATAGAGATGGATGGACAGCACATGAGAACGGAAGTAAACCTTTTCTTTTCAGAGCTAGTGCTCCATCTCGACTCACGCCACAGTCACACAGGCTGAGTATGTTCTCAGGCACCCATAGGAAGAGAGGCACATGGAGGCAAGGGAAAAAAAGAGAGAGAGAGAGGTGTCAATACTTGAACCTTAAAACACCACTTAACTGACTAGTCCTCAGCCTTGGGCAAGGTATGGGGACATGCACACACTGCGGACTGAGGGTAGGCTGGGGTCCTCAGACTTGAGCAAGGTAAGGGGACATGCACACACTGCGGACTGAGGGTGGGCTGGGGTCTTCAGCCTTGAGCAAGGTACATGGACATGCACACACTGCGGACTGAGGGTGGGCTGGGGTCCTCAGATTTGAGCAAGGTAAGGGGACATGCACACACTGCGGACTGAGGGTAGGCTGGGGTCCTCAGCCTTGGGCAAGGTACGTGGACATGCACAGTCCCACACACTGAGGGTAGGCTGGGGTCCTCAGACTTGAGCAAAGTACGGGGACATGTGCACACTGCGGACTGAGGGTGGGCTGGGGTCCTCAGACTTGGGCAAGGTACGGGGACATGCATGGTCCCACACACTGAGGGTGGGCTGGGGCGGCTGCTGCTACTTTCGGGGGACGAGAGGGTGGTTGTACATTGTACCATAGCTTTCTGGAAAAATTGATCATAGATATACTCAAAGAATTTATAGAAATCTATCATAAATATGCTTATATAAGAACAGTCATTAACAACAACAAAGAAGATTCCCCCAAACCCCAGAATTTACCATAACCCAACAGACTTGTTTTCACGTGCATCCCTGGTTCCCAGACAAGCCCAAGACTGCTTCTGCATGAAGCCATTCACACTAAATAGATTCAGAGAAGATAAAACCATTTGCCCTCTCTCCTTCCCAGATCTACCCTGTGCTATCCACAGTAACCGCTTCTGCCCATTAATTTAAAGAGGTGGCACCTAATGTTATCCCAAGGGAGATGGGGACTCTCTAACATTGTTCATTCCTCCCAATATTGTTCTGGTCATTGACTCTTTCCCATCGCTCTAGGGTTGATGGTGCTCAATGAACATTGCTCAATGAACATTCAAGTGGACTATGGGAATCTTTCTCTTTGTTGATACTGGTATTGAACCCACGGCCACACATGCCGTAAGCTCTTCACCACTAAGCCCCTTTCAGTAAGATTCTCTGGTGTCAAAACCTGCTCATTTTCAAAACCCGAAAGCTGACCAGCAGCCTTGCAGGAGCAGGACTCATTAGCTACCTAATCTGAAGATACAAAAAAATTAAAAAAAAAAAAATCAAGGAGGTAGCTTAGAAAGCCAATTAACCAGCTGTATAAATCAATAAGGAAAGAAATCATCACATTACAGCAGTGGCAGTCAAGTTTGCTGTGGGAACCATACTATGAAGAAAGCTTGCGTTGAAATCAAATCAGGGCAAAGGATTCTCTGACACTGGCACCACAAGAATTTTTTTTCCCCATGAGAGAAACTGGTAAGTTATGAAAAAATTGCTCCTGAAAAAAAATGTAAAGCCTCTGGCTATGTCTTTAACTCTGAGGGAGCTAGGGGGATTCTCTCAGCAATCTCCTAAGGACAAACCCACTGGCTGCCACAACCCAGCCCAAGGACGCTCACCTGGTTCCTTCTGCCAATCCGATTTGGTCCTGGAGGCTTCGTGGGGGACTTGATGCCCTGGGGGCTCCCACCATTCTCGGCGATGTTCCCTACGCTCATCACCGCTGACATCATGGTGTTGATGGAGGACAGGTCTGAGCCTTCCAAACCAATGGGTGAAGTGGACGTCATGGGGACAGGGTTTTATGCTTCTAAGAAGCCTCTGCCGTAGAACTGTAAACCGGAAATTGGCTGATGTGATCATGAGGAAATTTACACTTGTTGAGCCAGGTGTTGCTGATCATGGATTATAAACAAGGTTAAAAAAGAAAAAGCCCAGCTCTCTCCTAGTTCAAGCTCACATTCACGATGGTGCCAAGTGAGTTTGCTTTTCTGTCGTCTTCTTTTTTTTTTTGTTTTTTGTTTTTTGTTTTTTGAGGTAGGGTCTCACTCTAGCCCAGGCTGACCTGGAATTCACTCTGTAGTCTCAGGGTGGCCTCGAACTCATGGCGATCCTCCTACCTCTGCCTCCCGAGTGCTGGGATTAAAGGCGTGTGCCACCATGCCTGGCCTTCTTTTTTTTTTTTTAAAAGGCAGGGTCTCTCTATGTAGTCCAGGCTGGCCCTGAATTCTCGATTTGAGCCTCCAGCCTCAGTCTTCCAAGTGCTGAGATAACAGGTGTGTGCCACCAACACCCAGCGCCAAAGTGATGCACTTTCATCTAATGATTTCTTAGCATACTAACTACTAACCTGCTTCTTTTCTGAGAGCATGCCCCTCACAGGATGCCAAAGTCACCTGGGGGAGGGTTCTTCACCTTTATCACTGTGAAGCAGAGGTTGGAAGGCTAAGACATTGGCCAGCACCTTCAATAACCTGTATTTCTTTTCAACTACAGAACTGTTCTAGACCTCAGAACTAGGAGATGAGGAATGCCAGATTTCATTTAACCCCCTGCTGCAATACACTGATTTCAGTGGGGGGCAAAATACTATGAAATACTGAAAAAGCTCACCCTGCTAGAATTCCAACCATGTTTAAAATTGACATTAGAAAGCACATTTCTTTAAAAATACAAGTAGATAACTTATCTATACCCCATGAAGTAGAAATAAATAGTGCCTTCCCATTACCTCCATTTTCTGTGCCACTTGACAGTCTGTGAATTTTCCAGGGCTACAGCTATCATTCACACAGATGACTCAGTGTTTATGTCCTTTTTCTTCTCTTGGTATCTCTCCTTGACTCTGGAAGAGAAAGAGGGGGCATTTAATGAAGACAAGCATTCAGTCTTAGGGTGGGAGTGGTGGCATACACCTCTGATCCCTCAGGAAACAGGCAGAAGCTGAGATCAAGATCAGCCTGGGTTAGAGAGAGATCCTAGTTCAAAAAAAAAAAAATTAGTACACTGTATCCAAAAACCAACCAGAAACTGGAGAGATGGCTAGGGGTTCAATTCCCCACATAAAGTCAGATGCACCGAATGTGCATGTGTCTAGGGTTCACTTGTGGTGGCAAAAGCCACTAGTGTCCCCATGTCCCCATTCTCTGTCTCATAAATAAATAATTTTAGCTAGGAGTGGTGGCACACACCTTTAATCCAGCTCCCAGGAGGCTAAGGTGAAAGGATCTAAAACGATTGCCTTGAGTTTCCAGCCAGCCTGGACCTACAGAGTGAATTCTAGGTCAGCCTGGGTGAAAAACCCTATCTCAAATAAAAATAAATAAATAAATAAATAAATAAATAAATAAATAAATAAATAAATAAATAGAGGCACAAATAAGAGGCAATTCTAAGTTACCTTTTTTAAAAAAAGGTTTTATTTATTTTTAAGCAGAGAGATAGAGGGAGAGAATATGGGCGCACCAGGGCCTCCAGCCACTGAAAACAAACTCCAGATGCATGCATCACTTTGTGCATCTGGCTTTACATGGGTACTGGGGAATCAAACTTGGGTCCTTGGACTTTGCAGGCAAGAGCCTTAACGGCTGAGCCATCTCTGCAGCCCCTCTTCCTCCCCCACCCCAATCTCACTCTATCGCCCCAGGCTATCTACTTAAGGAGATCCTCCTACCTCAGCCTCCTCAGGGCTGGGATTGAAGGTGTGAGCCCCACACCCAACTGTGTGGGTTCTCAGCACTGTTCTAGACTGCTCCAACCTACACTCCTAGCACCCAAGACAGTGTTTCCATATCATAGTTTCTTAAGCTCCCATTTATATACCAAATTTTCTTTCATACTATGCCTCGTTTCCTCGCAGATCCTCCTTGTCTCTCTCTAAAGCTGACCAAAACCAAAACAGCTAAGGAACTTAGAAGAATCTACGATGAAAAGAAACCTGCAGGCCATGTGCACGTCAAAATTCACATCTTCAGGCCGTACACATTCCTGAACTTACAAGTACACAGGCAGAATGCTTCCCTTGTTTTATCAGGGATGATGTTCTACAGTTGAATCCCTACCAGTAATATGTTGTTAATATCCTGTTATCCCACAGCCTGTTACTGAAGAATTCCACAGCAGCAACCCAAGATCAAAGTCATTATCTTAGTTGTCAAGAAGATGCTTTAAAAGAACATTAAAGAACATCATCTTGCTTCCTCCACCAGCGTTAGGAGGATATGACCCAGCACATGGCAGACAGTCCCGCCCAGAGCAGCCACAGATGTGCAGCCTTCCAGCAGCAGAGCAGGAAAGGCCGGGATAGAACTTGATGAAGCAACGCTTCTACCAGCCAAGTGGTACCAAGATAGAATCCTTCCAAGAGGGCCAAAGAGAAGCTTGGAAACAGAACTTTCCTTGTCAAGAGATAAAATGTGGGGGCTGGGCTAGGGGATAACTCAATGGTAGGGAACTTGCCTAATATGCGTAAGGCTTTGGGTCCAATCCCCAGCACCACTACCCATAAAGGGAGAGAAAAAATGCCTTACACATTTGGTGTGTCATCTCCCTCCCCCCAAATGCTGGGATTACAGAGAACTCAGGCAGCGGAGGTCAGAGGCTAGGTTGGTCTACAGAGTGAGTATTGTCCTGCAGGACAACATAAGATTGCCTCAAAAAGAAGGAAAAAAGAAAAGAAAAAGGTGTTCCTCTGTTCCTCCCATTCCCACAGATCACTGGTATCTGGAGAAGGAGTCTTAGGCGGTGACTGGGATCAGATGAGATCATGAGTGGGGCCCCATGGTGAGCTTAGTGACTTTGTAAGAAGACAAACTGTGACAGCCTGCACACCATCATCAAGGGTGCATCTCAAAATGCAGCAAGAAGGCCTCCCAGATACCAGTGCCATGCTCCCGGACTGCCCAGGCTCCAGAACTGGGAGTCAAACAAGCTTCTTTTCTTTGGGATGGAAGTGCCTGGTGTCCTGTGTGCCAGCAGAAAACAGATGAAGACCACTGAGCCAAGACGAACCAAAGCACAGCCTCGTCACCAACACCTTCCCCATCAACAGGAAAGTCATGCATTAGGAAAAACCTAAATTGTTGTCTTTTGTACAGTTTCTTCATGTCAGCAGACCACTTAGATTTATTAAAAGTTACGCTTCATCTGTACCATTTTTAACTTTCTTTGGGTGGTTTCTCAGGAAACGTGCACACAGCATGTACTTATTAATAGATGGCTAGTAACAAAGACACATCAGTTCCTGGGCTACCAGGAACCACATGGTGCTTAATTTATGTGTTTGGTTCATAAATGAACACCTTCAGCACTCAATGGATCTGTTTTAAAATATATCTCCTTCATAATTTCAATGTATAGAAAAGTCTGTGATAACTGACTAGTAATCTCCAACAGGTAGACTGACAAAAATATATATTCATTTAACAGACCCAAAGTACCCGTGAGGTTTTCCCCTCCACAGTCATGACGATACCACAGACACCTCGCAAACTAAGTGAAACACAGAACGCCATATCAGATTCCCTATGGCTAACCAGCACGTGGAATGAAGCTTGCAAGGGCCCAGCCGCATGGAAAGGAGAAGCCTTACAAACATGCTTCCCGTTCTGTCTGGACGGGGAGACATTGGATACATTGATTTCCTCCTCAGGGATAAGGTATGAAGTGCGACACGACCCACCGATGACAGTAAGACGCCATATATTTACTTCCTTTGCCTATTTTAAATGCTAATAACTATATGTTTTTAAAAATATTTTTATTGGGCTGGAGAGATGGCTCAGCGGTTAAAAATATTTTTATTGATTGATTTGCAAGAGAGAGATAATAATTAAAGGCTGGGCATGGTGATGCAAGCCTTTAGTTCTAGCTCTGGGGAGGTTGCGGTGGGTACACTGTGAGTTTGAGGACAGATACACACACTCACACAGTCCCCTCTAACGGGAATCAGATAAGACTTTTGAAACCCCAAAAGAAACTCCCACGTCACAGACATTTCAACGTCATCGAGTGGGCTGGCCCAGCTTTGCTGTTCTAGTGTTGAACCCAAGGTCTGGATTTGGGGGTGGGGAGGAAGGAAGAAGAGAAGGGAGTGGTCCGGGGTGCTGCTTCCAGTGGGGTAAACACTAGGCACCCCGAGATTCTCACCCCACAACACAGACTCAACAGATTCAGGAGCCCCGGGGGTGGGGAAGGACAGTCACGCGAGGAGGACAGGAAGGGAGCCCTGGAAGACTCAACATTCCCCACTATTGTGACTCAAGGAAACGCTTCTAAAGGCCGACTGACCTGTTTTCTTCGTGGTATCAAGCTGCCCTCCTTACCGAGGAGCTGGTGTTGACTGGGCCCAAAGGGGGGCAGGGGCACCCCTCAAAGCCACCACTTCTGGGGCACAGAGTCAGAGTAGCCTGCAAAAACAAAAGAAGGTGAGACAAGGGGTGAGGAGGGCAAGAAACAGTCCTGCTTGTGTGACAGGTCCTCTGGTCAGCATCTCAGGACAAGAGGCCGTCCCGTGCCCCTCCCCCTCCCCCCTCTGCCACCCCATCACTGAAGTATAGTCCAACGATGCGGAGGACGACCCCACATGTGAGTAGTCACACACTGAGTGGGGGTACAGCTGGATGGCACAGGCCTGCCCAGAAGGCATAGAAGCCCTGAGTTCCAACCCAGCACCCCAGAAAGCAAACCCAAAACAAGTATAACTCAAGAGACGCTGATGGAAGGAAGGAGAAAGGTGAGACAGCTCCGAATGATCAGGAAGAGGTGACACAGGACAATAACGGTGCCTAAGGAGAGATTATTACATCTTCTTCCAAGCGTGTGGGGGGCTGGGGGGAGGACGAACGGGATGCATGCCCTTCTCTCTGCAGGAAGACACAGAGCATCCCAAGGACACACGCCCTGCCCTTCGGCTTTCTAAAGGGTGTGAGCGCCCAGATCTGGGAAAATGCCATCAGATCCCTACGGCGCTGGCCAGGGAAGGCTGGAATGCAGCATGTCCCAGAGCTAAGGAGCCCAACCCATTGG
>PVHP010043272.1:0-14612 GCA_004024765.1 Zapus hudsonius
TCTCTCTCTCTCTCTCTCTCTCTCTCTCTCTCTCTCTCTCTCTCTCTCTCTCTCTCTTTCTCTCTCTCTATCTTTATCTCTCTGCTTGAAAAATGAATAAAATATTTTTAAAAAGATTACAGTTACATTGCAGCCTTAATCTTTTGCAGAAAACTTTTTGTGTCATATGCTTTCTTTTGTTCTATGTCTTTTCCTTTTATAAGAATCTTACATTAAGATTAACATTTCAAGCATAATTAATATGAAGTGCACTTACTCAATTGAATAAAAGTTTCCCTGTCATTCCAGGTCAGCCAGGGCAAGAGTGAGACCCTACCTTGAAAAAAAAAATTGCTTCAGCTAATCCCCCCAAATAACTTTAAATTTACATATTAATTCTTTTTTAACCGAATACAATTTTAGACTACTGTATTTTTCTTTCTTTCTATGATTCTGGCTTATAATATATTATTTTTAATGATTTTTTTCTCATGAAGATTAAAGTCATTTGTTGCTCTGTTAATTTATTTTTATTTAAATCTCTGTAATGAACTATAATTTTCACAAAAATTTTTAATTCACTATTTTACTGCGGTTTTTTAATTACATACCATAGTACTGTATAGGTTCAGCAAGACAGTACCCATCAGATGTAGTGACATAGGTATCTGTCATTCTCTGGTGCAGTTCTCAATGTTTGGTTTATTTCAACAATGCTGGATGCTTGCAGAATAAAACCTGAGGGGAAAATTAGCAGATTACTTGAAAGTATGACTTGATAAAATTACAATGGAAAGCCTTGTGTGGTGGCACACACTTATAATCCCAGCACACTAGTGACTTTGGCAGGAGGATGGCATACATTCAAGGCCAGCCTGGGCTAGCACTGTCTCACACACACACACACACACATACACACACACACACACAGAGTGAAGTGTTTTTTAATAACTAATTTAAGAGAATTTATACATGAGCCATTTCAGATTCAAATATCAAATTATTTTATTTTGCCATTTTTTCATTACTTAGCCTTTATTGGTGACTTAATAAATTTAGTAATAATTACTGTAACTTTTTTCAAGTGTGCCAGGTTTGAAGTTAGGTCTCAAACACCACTTTCATCACTTACTTGTGGGCTACTGATTAAACCTCTTTGAACCTTAGCTTGTTCAGTTGTAGAAAAAAGTAGTAAAATCCTCCTAGCAAAATTGTTGGGAGAATTGGAAATGTATATGTAAAGTCAACAGCATTCCTGACAATAATTGATTCCTAAAATTGTGTTTCTGGGACTGGGGAGATAGCTCAGCAGTTAAAGAAAAACACTTGCTTGCAAAGCCTGTTGACCCAGGTTCGAATTCCCAGTATCCATGTAAAACCAGATACACAAAGTGGCATATGTGTCTGGAGTCTGTCTGCAGTGGCATGAGGCCCTCTGGTGTACCCATTCTCTCTCTCTCTCTCTCTCTCTCTCTCTCTCTCTCTCTCTCTCTCTCTCTCTCTCTCTCTCTCTGTCTCTCAAAAAAATTTTCAAAAAAAAAGCTTTAAATGTTTGTTTAGTGCTGTAGATATGGCTCAGCAGTTAAGGCATTTGCCTGCAAAACCTAACGGCCCCAAGTTTGACTCCTCAATATCCACACAAAGCCAGGTGCACAAAGTGGCGCATACATCTGGATTTCGTTTGCAGCAGCTTGAGGTTCCAGCATGCCCATTCTCTCTCTCTCTGTCTCTCTCTCTGTCTCTCTGTGTGTGTGTCTGTCTCTCTCTGCTTGCAAATAGATAAAAAATATTTTTAAATGTTTGTTCAGATGATTTCCAGATCTCTGTGCTCTAAATTAAGATGAGGAAGAAAACTGGAGTTTCTCAAGAATACAGAGGAGGAGCACTTGGGAGGCAGAGGTAGGAGGATTGCTGTGAATTTGAGGCCAACTTGGAGCTACAGAATGAGTTTCAGGTCAGTCTGGGTGACAAGTGAGACCCTGCCTTGACAAAAACAACAACGACGACAAATATTGTCTACATCAGATCAGTTTTCATCAGTTTATGGATCAGTTATTTTCCAGTGCATACTCCATGAAGTGAGATTATACATAAATAACCCTCTAGTGAAAATATGTCTGACAAAATATGCTCGCAATAACAGTTGCTTTGTTTTTACAGACTTTCAGACTTTCAACGTTTCATAGGAGTATAATATATGTACACAGCAAAACAAAACTTTCAAAAGCAAACTGTTCACAATACTAGTGTTAAAACATCTAACTATCCTAGAAGCATGAATCAAAAGCTTCTGTCCTGTTAAAATGTTCCAATGACTCTGGAATGTTCTGTTTAGTTATCTTTCCTGGTAAATATTTATTTAATTAACAGAGGAGCTTTTATCAGGATCAACGGGGCATGGAAAAACTCTTGTTTTCTTTAGTAAATATAACTTTTTAAAATATTTATACATTGTATGAGCAAACATTGTGTTGGCATCCCCATTTCCCTCCTCCCTGTCCCCAATCCACTGGGTATCCATGGGAGAGGGGGTTATGGATAGCACAAGAAGTGGCCAGGTTCCCCCATACACCCCTTGTGTGTTGCTGAGGGGGGCAATGTTAAATATAACTTTTATTTGAAGTTTTTTTCACAAATTGTCATTGCTTTTTATACATGCTGAATTCTAAAATGATTTGCATTTATGTTTGCATTTATTTTTCATTAATCAAAGATTAGTCAGTAAATTTTCAAGTATCTAGAGCTTCAATGGGAAATACACTGATTCCTAAGAAACAACTATACTTGTTAGGGTTTTCTTTTTTTTTAACCCTTCTACTATGTGTCACTTGAATTGTGAATAAGTGAACAGTATAAATGGATATAACTGAAGAGCAGATTGCTTCACAAGAAGAACATTTCAGATTTCCTAGTAACTTCTCAAAGAATGACATAATATTAATGTGTGTATGGTAGGCTCATTCTTTGTTACAAAATTATAAAGAAGGTTTTGGACAGTAGGATTAGTTTGAGTCAAAGTTCTACAGTCAGAGAGTATTGTAACGAAAAGAACATTTTTGAATAACAACAGAAATGAAAGTTTTAAGTGTGCAATTCAGAATACTGAAGAGTATGCAACTGTCACCACCATCTAATTCCAGAGCCTTAATTGCCTCCAAAAATATCCCATATTGAATTGGGGATAACAACTCATTGTTTGCCCACTGAATAATGTAACACATTATGGACAATAAATATATATTTAGGATTAAAAAAATATCCCATATTGTTATCACCACTCATTCCGACTTCCCTGAATATCTGGCCAATCACTAATCTACTTCTCAATGCATTCACCTATTCCAGACATTTCAAACAAAAACGGCCACACAATTCTGCATCAAGTTTAAAGGATAAAAGCAATTAATTGAGTAATTGTCATAGATTAAGAAAGAAAACAGGAAGTTAATGGCTATGAAATTTACATTTTGCATATTTCAGAGATACAAAAGAATATTTCTATTCATTTCCCTTGTCTGGAGTAGCTTTCATAATTATACCACCATAGCATTTTTTACAGAGATGCAATTTCCTGAATATACATTTATCAGAATATATTTCACATTTAGAATTTACATATAACCTATTTTAAGAATAAAATTGTATCAATAATTGATTTAAAAATAAAGTTCTATTACCAAACATAACAGGAAACATCAGTGTGAAGCAACTTACACAAATTATTACAGAAAATGTCAACTTGAGTCCAACTATAGTCCAAAATTGCTTTGACCCTCCAGAGAAGAGAATGGAATTCTTATATAATGTACTTTACTCAACTAAACTTTTTATTTTCAAGGAAAAATGCTTTTCATAGTTTGACTCCCATAGTAATAATCAGCTTAGCTGACTTTGCAAAAAATAATTTGTGAGATACAAATTAAAGTTCTAAAAAAATACCCTCTTTGCTACATTATATGGTTCAGTAATAGTTTAAGTTGCCAACAAAATTCACATTCATATTGAATTTAGACTTAACATAAGATTAGAAAACCTTCTCATTCTAGAGAAGACAAAATACTTACGATTAGGTGAGGTTACTCTAGGCTGCCCTTGTCCTCACAGAATGAGTATAGACAAGTTTAGCAACAACTGTACTTCTAGCTGAGCAGCGGGTCTTTTCCCTATTTATCAAAGGCTGGACAGGGGACACTGCAGACACTTAGGTCCAGACACTCTGCAGAGCAATGCTTCACCCTATCTCAGAGACAAACTTCCCACACAATCCTCTCTTGGGTCAAAACAAGGGCAATTACACACGGACATAAATCAAAATATAACAGGATAGTCAGGGATTGAAGCCTTTAGGACCTGTAGGTCACATTCTCCCAGAGTTCCTTTTGGTATATTTATTTTATATTCTTTATTGAATTGAACATTCTTCCACACTGGTTATAAAATATTGCATTTCATTAATTGACATTCTATTAAAACAGGTGCTGGAAAAACTCAACTCGAACTTTATCTTGTATCTTTTTTCCCTATAGAAAAGTTTGTTAAACAAAAGGAATATGAAAACTAATTCATTATCTGATACAATGTTAGACATGTGTAAGTTAGCCTCTCTCACTGTCTCTGCTTTTCTTCTCTTTCAGAAAAAAAAAGTTGTAACATGAAAAGATGTTGCTATTTGTTCAAGTTCTCATAGCTAATTAGTGACAGAGACTCAATGAAAATTCAAGCAGTTAAGGATATATAAATAACTTCATTATTATTTTTAAAGATGTCACTCATACAACATTGTGTTGGACACTAGGCTCATAATTTCATCCCTTTAAGGCATTCCTAAGAAGGCAAGGTTACAAAGTTCTACCACTAAACTCTGGTTTTCCTGGTCTCACATCTCTCTGACCTGAAGACATCCCAGTCTTGTCTAACTCAAGACTTTAGTTTCCATTGCCTTTCTGGCTTTTCAACTACAAGATCCATGGTGAATTCTTCAAGGTCCTCTTCTTCAACAGGGATAATAAAATCAGGATAAATCTCCAAGTCATGTCACATGCACTTGTTGCATTGGTTGTTTGTTTTTCAAGATAGCATCTCACTCTAGCCTAGGCTGACCTGGACTTCACTGTGTAGTCTCAGGGTGGCCTTGAGCTCATGGCGATCCTCCTACCTCTGCCTCCCAAGTGCTGGGATTAAAAGTGTGCACCACCACGCCCGGCTCACTTGTACTTTTTAGACAGAGTCTCATTTAGCCCAAGCTATCCTTGGTAGCCTGGATATAGCTCAGGGTGACCTTGAACTTCTGATTCTCCTCTCTCCACCTTCTAAATGCTGGATTATAGGCATGTACCACCACATTGTGCAATGCCAACATTGTAATAGTAGGCCCAGTATTATAGCGTTTAATCTATGGACCAAGGAATAATAATCATGGTAGTGCAATTATTTTGTATTGAATATAAAATGTTCCAAAGCTAGGATTAAAGTTATGCCCTAAAAATTTACATTCTTCAGGCTGGAGAGATGGTTTAGCAGTTAAGGTATTTGCCTACAAAGCAGAATGACCTGAGTTTTGATTCCCCAGTGCTCACATAAAGCCAGATGCACCAGGTGGCACATGTGTCTGGAGTTGGTATGCAGTGTGGCTGGAGGCCCTGATGTGCCCATTCTCTCTCTGTCTGCCTCTTTCACTCTCTCTCAAATAAATAAAATGTTTTTTTAAATAAAAATTTAGTCTTCTCTTTCTGCCATTTTCTGTGCCGCCATGATGCTGCACATGGATGATGAAAACCACAGCCCTGAAAAGAGGCAAAACACCAGACCCTCCTTAGGCCATGCTCCAGGTTCTACCTGATGCAGGATTTGGGGGTTCACAAGGAGTCCCCCAAGTTTATGAACCCCAATTATGTGCCCTTTCCTATCTTTAACAAAGAATTGATAAAGACAAACTCAAGAAGGATAAATTTTGTATTATTAAGTTTACTTAGGGAGATATCACACATTATTTAAGGAAGATTAGGATTTAGGATGGAAGGTGTGGTAGTTAAATTTTGTTATCAACTTGACCTATTAGTAATACTTGGTGGATCTCTGAGGTTGTTCACAGGAAGGCAGCCCTCTTCTCAGTAGGGGTAAGGAAGCTTAGGGAAGCTAGAAACAGACATCCCTTCCTGGGAGGGCAGTGCAGGAAGTAAATTCCAGACTCAGCAAGTCAAGTCTGGGGAAGGGTTGTAAGACCCCACCGGAAGACTATATAAAGGGGAAGGAAATCTCTCTCTTCCCCTTGACTGTTTGTTGGTGTGTGTATGGTTTTGTTGATAGTTTTTCTCTGCTTGGACCTGTGAAGGGGGGCCAGCCTCTTTTGCCACTATGGAACTTCCCCTGGATCTGTAACTTTAATAAATCCCTTCCTCCCATAACATGGCTTTCATTGCACTGACAACCTCAGCAGGTGTCACACATGGATCATGAAGAACAGCTGAAAACACCCAGGAAGAAAAATCCTGAAATTCTTCTTTTAGGGATATAAAACATACATATAAGTAAGATGCCTTATTGTGAACAAAAGAAGTTCTTCTGGCAATCTTACATTGACAAATAGCAAAGCAATGGCTGGGCATGATGGCACACACCTTTAATCCCAGCACTCAGGAGGCAGAACTAGGGTATCAATGTGAGTTCAAGGCCACCACGAAACTACACAGTAATTTCCAGGCCAGTCTGGACTAGAGTAAGATGCTACCTCAAAAAAAAAAAATAAGAAGAAAGAAAAATAGCAAAACAGGGCTGGGGAGACGGCTTAGCAGTTAAAGGCACTTGTTACAAAGCCTGACAGCCCAGGTTCAATTCCCTAGTACTCATGTAAAGCCAGATGCACAAAGTAGCGCATTGAGAGTTTGTTTGCAGTGACAGGAGGCTTTGGAACACTCATTCTCCTCCCCCTTCTCTCTCTCTCTCTCTCTCTCTCTCTCTCTCTCTCTCTCTCTCTCTCAAATAAATAAACATTTTTTAAATATTTATTTATAGCAGAGAAAAAGAGGGGGGTGCCAAGGCCTCTAGCTACTGCAAAGGAACTCCAGACACATGCACCACTTTGTGCATCTGCCTTTACATGGGTACTTGGGAATGGAACTCATTGGTAGGTTGGTAGGTTTTGTGGGCAAGCACCTTAAGCACTGAGCCTTCTCTCCAGTCCTAATTAAACATTTAAAAAAATAAAAATAGCAGAACAAACATAGTACTGATTTCTCCAAAATAATGTTTAACTTCTAAAATATTTATCAAGAATATTTCTTTTATTGTTCTTGCTTTCTTTCTTCCTGCCTTTATTTCTTTCTTGGTTGTAGACATGGTCTCTAGAAAGTCCTGGCTCTCCTTGAACTCACCACTCCCCAGCCTCAGCTTCCCTAGTCTGAGATTATAAATGTGCATCACTACACCCAGCAGGAGCATTTATTTATTAAGAAAACATTTTTAAAAAGAATTTCAGACCTTTCATTATTAATACAAAAACATCAGGGTTGATTTAAAATTTATTTAGATAATTCCAAAATTTACCTTCTACTTAGAAGGAGAGTTATTTCTGTATTACAACAATGCATCTTCATAACCCCCTAATGAGTTATTGGTCAGGGGGACTACTGAGACCCCCTAAAACATTATATACGATTGTCATTGCTCTTGGTTGCCCAGCTAAAGTAGATGCTAAGTCCCTATTGCTGAAGACACCATACACTTTAGTTGCTAGACATAAAGAGATCGAGCTTCCTTCCCTCCTGACTAGCTTTCATGGTCTTAGAAGGTCCTGTGTACACTGCTGGGGGAGAAAAGTCATCAACTATCTTATCCAGCTATAGACCTCTATGTTCCATAACCAACCTGCCAGGTAATATGGCGACATAACTGTTACGGGGTTAACTGACCACTTTCTGGTTGTATTTGATGCCCACTCGACAGGAGGGAATTTATACCTATACTGTAAGCCTGACTGAAAGTCCATGACTAGGGAGATTATAGGCCCTAGGATGGCACCTACTACTGTTAATATGCTAAATGGATAGCTATCAAACTGCCTTCTAACTGTTTCTGATTATACCATTGTTTAGTGCTGCTTTTTGCCTCACCACAGCATTTCTTTTTGCAGTAGGCAGAGGTTAATACAGAGACCCATAGCCAGCAAAACTGGTGAGAATATTGTGTGTTCAAGCCTAATGGTTCATCAACACTGCCCAAGGTTCAGGGAATATTACAGAAGAGCAGCTGGAAAGATGAAGCTAGGGAAAGGATGTAAAGAGTTAGAGGATGGGGTTGGGTGCTGTGGAAGGCTTCTTCTGGACATTCCATGCCATGAAACTCAGAAACTCACAAGAGCTGTGGTTCCCCACACATGCTTGAGCCTGCCAATATGCCATCACGGTGGGGAAGGGGCTCATGAGACCCCACTCCTCTCATAGTGGCTATTGACAGTCAATGCTTGCTGAGGGAGGGGAAGTATAGCCAGTGGTAAGTTCCCCCCCCAAACACACACACCCATGCTCACACAAACAACCCTAATTAAACTCAGTGAGTCACAAAAAAAGACATGAAAGCGGGAAGGTGATATGTTGGGAAGAGGAGTTTGGTGGGATAAGAATTAGAAAGGGTCTGACTGGGGATGGGGAAGGGGGGTAATGAGGAATTGGGGATAACAACTCATTGTTGGCCCACTAAACAATGTAACTCATTATGGACAATAAAAAAATACTTTAAAATCAAAAAAAAAGAATTAGAAAGGGTAATTGAGGTAAATATGATTGGGCAAAATACACTCTAACATGTATGAAATTGTCCAAATTAAAATAAAATGATGGATTTAATCATAATCACCTTCCATTACCTTTTCCTTTTGGTAGGAAGGAAATGAGGATGCCACCACAAGACACGCTCATACAATGTATCCAATTACAACAAATAGGAAAAAAAAATATTTATTGAAAGGAGAAAGAGAATGAATAAGCATGCCAGGGCCTCATGCCACTGCAAATGAACTCCACATGCATGCACCATCTGAGCATCTGGCTTTATGTGGGCACTGGGGAACCCAATCCAGGTTATTGCAGGCTTAACTTCTGAGCCATCTCTCTAGACCCCATTACTTTTTCTTTCTCCTCTCCCCATCCCTTCCCACTGAACATCTTCCCAGGTAGACTGAGTATTGTGCAGGTAACAATAGCCGCTGTAAGAGATGGCCATGTCAGGAAGACAACATTTCACAGCACTCCTCCCCATCCTCTGGCTCCTTCATTCTTTCTGCTCCTCCTTTTCAGTTGTGGTAGCTTAAATGTGTGTGTCCCCAATAGACTCAGGTGTTTAAAAAAAAAAAAAAAAAACTTGTCTCCAGCCACCTGGCTGGAAGAGGTGTCACTAGGGGCAGATCTGATTTCCAGCCCAAAGGTGTGCTGAGTGCCTGAGCTCTGTCTGGAGTTCTCAGCTGTTTGCTGCCTGAGCGTGATTGCTTCCTTGCTGTAGTTCTGGCAGTTTGATTGCAACTCTGCTTGGATTTGTGAAAGGGAAGCAGCTTCTCTGTCACTGTGGAACTTCCCTTGGATCTGTAAGCCTGAAATTAAATCCCATTCCTCGAATAAACTGTGTCTGGTTTGAATGTTCATCGCAGCAACGTGAAGCTGACTACACCACCAGCGTTCCCTAAGCCTTGGAGCTGGTTATGAATAAATGTCTCATTTAGCATGGAGCACCACTTATTCTCAGCATTTGGATGAGTTCGGAGTCTCCCCAGTAGTAATTATTAACAGGACAAAAAGTTTCTCTGACCAAAGCTGAGAGCAGCACCGTTCTTTTGGAGTGAGTTTCCAGCTCTCCTGTGCAGAATTCTAAAGAATTTCCTGCTTGGTGCCTTGAGGGGCTGGGGAAGGGGTTAGTGGGAACCCTGGGCTTCCTGCAACCTCAGGGGTCCCTGGTACTGGTCTATGGGGGAATCTAAGGTTGTACAATGACTCTGGTCTTTGTCCCCCTCCCAGTCCTCTGCTTCAGGTTCTGCTGTGGGAGAGAAGCACTTCCCCCAGGCTCCAGGGCATCTGCCTATGCTGGCAGAGCAGTCAGTGCAGCTGGCATTTGAGGAAACGTGTTTCCTGGCATCCAGCCTACTTGGTTGGGCTAGGCACGTCAACCCACACTAATTAGGGCTGTTCCCTCCTGCTTCCCCACACAGATCTCACCTGGCTGAATAAGTTTGTTTGCAGATCTTGTCTCTGGCAAGAAAAGGTCATATCATGTCATCTTGCCTCTATTCTTTGCTGGGTTTCATTGGAGAGACTTCTAATCCACCTCATCCAGAAGACTCATACCGTTCTAATCTGCATCTCTCTCATGGTTAACTATCATGCTCATTCATGTCTCATCTGACGCCCGACTGTCATCGTTTATCCATTTTCTAACTGGATTGTTTAGTTTATTGTTGACTTTGGACGTTGCTGTATACAGATCTAGCCTTTTGCGAAATGTGAGTTGTAGTTTTTGCCAGTCCATAGTTTATCATTCCATCCTCTTCAGAAAAACAAAAATTTTAATTTTTTTTTTTGGTTTCTTTCAAGGTCTAGCCCAGGCTGAACTGGCATTTACTCTGTAGTCCCAGGCTGGCCTCAAACACACAACAATCCCCCTACCTCTGCCTCCCAAGTGCTGGGGTTAAAGGCATGCACCACCACACCCGGCTGTTTTTTGAAATTTTAAGACAGAGTCTCACTATGTAGCTCAGGCTGGACTTGAAATCACAAGGTAGCTCCTGCCTCACTCTTCTCCAAAATGCTAGGATTACAGTCATGTGCCACCATACCCAGCTAGCATTCTGGGGTTTTGCCATTGTGATGTTAGAGTTTTTCTACATGCTGTCTATCAAGTTGAGGTAAGTCTCTTCTATTCCTAATTTACTACATGAATATTACTATATTATTTTTATTTTGATTCTTGAAAATTATATCACTGGGGATGCAGAGATTGCTCAGTGGTTAAAGGCACTGGGTTACACTTGCTTATGTACCCATTCTCTCTCCCTATCTGCTTCTCTCTCTCAATCTCTCTCAAATAAATAAGGAAATAATTTTTTAAAAGAAACAAATCAAATCAAATACGAAAGAGGACACCTGTGTTCCACACAGCAGATAAAGGCTGAAGGGGTCCCCCATATTTCTGAGCTTGCTTATTGGTGTCACTGGGGGAAATCCTCTTAAGAGAATATTATATTCAAACTTTTTGGCTGGAGGAACAGAAATATGTTTTTAGATCCACTAGCCTAAAAAGCCTCTACTCTCAGCTTTTGTGTTATCAACCACACCCTGAGGATAATTGTGGGCCCAGGAAACTGGTTGTGACTTGGACAGATTCAGGGACTCAGGTCTACATAGTGAGAAGTGTGGTCTGTGCTAGAGGCAAGCAAAGGGCACTTACAGTAGAAGCCAGGGCCCCACCTCAGGGAAATGGAAGGAAGAGGAGCTGAATGCAAAAACCCAGGGTGCTGGGACAGAATCCTACAGGACTAGGGTGAGCAGGCCTCACCCTCACCCAGCCATGCTTTGTCCTGACTGTTTTCCACACTCAGAGCCCCAAAGACACTTGACCTGTGTGAAGTTGTTGCTCATGCATTTCCCATGCCCGCTGAGAGAACAGCTCTGATGCACGTGGGCACCCAACTGGGTGCTCAGCAGGCTGAGCTGGCATGAACACCTTAAGGGCAGGAGCTCCACTTGCCATATTGCAGAGCCGGGACAGGAAGAACACTGGCAGGTGTAGTGCCCAGCAGCTGCCAAGGTAGTGCAAGTGCCCCAGCAGGAATGGCAGGGCCAGGCTCAGCCTCCACAGTACTTCTGGTCTGACCAGCTTATACTTGCAAGAAAAAAAGATGACTCACTACTCACCTGCTCCCACCACCAAATATACTGCAAAATGACAAGGCTGAGGAAAAACTGAGCCACATCCATCTTCCATTCCCCACACACACACACTAGAAAGAAATATTGCTGGTCTTTTTATTACTATTGTCTGCACTTGCTCTGCATTGGTTTTGTTGTGTTTTCCTCAATATTATTTCTCATACTTTCATCCCATATACATTCTGTGGCAGTTTGAATAATGTCCCCCAATAGATTCAAAAGTTTATTATGATTGTAAATTCTCTCCAGACAGTTCTTTTCTAATCTTAGACAAGGATAGGGTTGTAGTTGTTTCTTTCTTTTCGTGGTTTACTGCTTTTAAATACCTGGGAGTGGATTGCTATTGTCTTTACTGAAGTCCACTTTCTCTCCTCTGAGTGTGACTGTGGCTTCAGAAGAAGCTGTTCCCTACAAAGATTTTCATGTAAGACCACAAGAGCTTTCCATCCTGTAAGGTCAGAATTCAGGCTACACCTTGATCCTCTTCCCCAACCAGCCTCAAGAGAAGTATCAACAAGAGTCACAGTTAAAGACTCCCTCCTAAACAAGAGCCACACCTGCTGTATCTCAGTATGACCCGAGGAACAGTCCTTCCTGATCCTGAGAGTATGTGACCACCTGAGCCCTCCACCCAACCTCATGTGACCACCTGGCCCCAACCTGAACATTTTCTCCTTAAAAGCCCTGATCTAAACCTGCCTCGTGCGCCTTTTTGCCACCTTTGGTGAAAATAGCCCAGCAGCTCGCTTTTCCTCCTATTAAAATCTTTCCTTTCAGAGTGGTCTCTCGTGGTCATTTCCATTCTAACACATCCCAATAGATGTTACAATATTGAAGAACAGAAATACAAAAAAATCAGGCAAGGATTGGAGAGATTGTTCAGTGGTTAAGGTGCTTGCCTGCAAAGCTTAACAACTCGAGTTCAGTTCCCCAGCACCCACATAAAGCCAGATGCACAAAGAGAGGCATGCATCTGGAGTTTGTTTGCAGTGGCTGGAGGACCTGGTGCACCCATTCTCTCTGTCTGCATCTCTTCTCTCTATCTCTCTCTGCTGGCAAATTAAAAAAAAGTAGGCAATATGATTCCTCCAAAAAGCTCATAGATCTTCAATGATTGAATCCAAAGATATGGAAGTGATTCAAATACTGGAATTAATAGATCTCCTCTTAAAAGTGATCAACAATGAGGGGAAACATTTTCATCATCTAGTGGTGCAGGCACTAGTAAGTTATCAATGCTCAGTAAATAGTCCTGGTTGGACTCAGTGAGCCTCTCTCTCTCTCTCTCTCTCTCTCTCTCTCTCTCTCTCTCTCTCTCTCTCTCTCTCCACACACACACACACACACACACACACACACACACACACACAGAGGTGGGACTAGTTGGAAAGAGGAAAAGGGGTTCATCAGGAAGGGGAGAGAGATAAAAGAGAGCAGGCTGGCCTCAGACTATACATATATATGTAGCTAAAGATGACCTGTAACTCTTGGCCCTCCTGCCTCTGCCTCCAAGCGCTGGAATCACAGGTATGTGCCACCATGCTGCCTCTTTCTCAAAGATTATTTGTTGAAACGAATATGAAGTTTTTATCCTGGATTCTATTGGTGTGTTGGATTGTGTTTACAGATTTTTATATATTAAACTCTCCTTGATTCCAGATGTAAAAACATTTGATTATGGTGTATGATCTTCCTACTATGATGTTGAATTCAGTTTGCAAGAAATTTACTGAGAATTTTTATATTTGATTGATTTTTGGTTTTCTCTTTAGATAAAGGTTTTGTCAATCTCCTTACTTTTCAAAGAACCAATTTTTTTTTTATTGAGCCTGAGCTAGAAGACCTTACCTTGAAAAACAAACAAAAAAATTTAATGCTGGTGAAGATGTAGGAAAAAAAAAAGAAACCCTTACAAACTGTTGGTAGGGATATAAATTCAACCAGTAGGGAATCACTATAGATGTCCCTAAAATTGGAAAACAAAACTGCTACATGATCCAGCTATACCGATATTGAGTATATCCCTAAAAGTACCAGTCAGCCTACTGTACAGATTCCTGCATTCTCGTGTTTATTACAGAACTGTTCACAATAGCTTACAGAAAGTCTAGGTGCCCATCAACAGGTGGATGGATAAATGTGGAGTATTATTAAGCTGTTAAGAAGAATGAGGGCTGAAGAGATGGCTTGGCGGCTAAGGCGGTTGCCTGCAATGCAGATGGACCAGAGTTCAATTCCCCAGTGCCCATATGCAACCAGATGCACAAGAGGGCGCATGTGTCTGGAGTTCATTTGCAGTGGCTTGGAGGCCCTGGTGCGCCCATATTCTCTCTCTGTCTGCCTCTCTCTCTCTCTCTCTCTCTCTCTCTCTCTCTCTCTCTCTCTCTCAAATAAATAAATAAATAAAATATTTTTTAAAAAAGAAGAATGAGATCACATTGTCTGCAGGACAAAATTAAAAATAAAGCCGGGCGTGGTGGCACACGCCTTTAATCCCAGCACTTGGGAGGCAGAGGTAGGAGGATCACCGTGAGTTCAAGGCCACCCTGAGACTACATAGTGAATTCCAGGTCAGACTGGGCTTGAGTGAGACCCTACCTCGAAAAACAAAAAAAATAAAATAAAAATTAAAATTAAAAAATTAAAAATTAAAAATAAAAAAGCCCATAATGAAGCTGGGCGTGGTGGTGCACGCCTTTAATCCCAGCACTCGGGAGGCAGAGG
>PVHP010043273.1:0-14586 GCA_004024765.1 Zapus hudsonius
GTATGGCTGCCCACCTCCTGCTATAACTTTTTTTTTGACTCTCACATTTTATCCCATGCCCCTACCCCTTCTCTGCAGGCTGATTTAAGAGCCTTACAACTGGTGCAGAAGGAAATCTGGAAGCCTCTTGCAGCAGTTTACAAGAACACAGAGGAGTTCCCTCACCCACATCCTTTCCAGATTAATGACTCTGTACTGATCTGCCGCCATAAGACTGGGAGCCTAGAGCCTCGCTGGAAAGGACCCTACACTGTGTTGCTGACTACACCAACCAACTGCTCTTAAGGTCGACAACATAACCGCCTGGATCCACACTTCACACGTGAAATCGGCACCCATCGGAGGCAACCATATCCCAACCACAATGGCACCTTCAAATGCCATTCAAATGCGCTCTGCAAATCCCCTCAAGATAAGACTCATTCATTCCTAATACTATGCCTATATTATCTGCTGACTGTCACTTTTATAGAATCAATAGGTCCACTTCTCATTCTCCTGCTTTTATTAACCGTCAGACCATATATCTTAAACAGGCTCATTTCCTTTATTAAAGAAAAAAATTTCAATAATACAAACCTTTGTGCTCACCCAGGGTTATCAGCAACTCAGAACTTCAGAGGCAATATTTGAAGATTCAAATAGGCCCATAAGAAAAGGGGGGAATGAAGAATCCATTTTGTAAAACTGACTCCATTTCATAAAACAGCTCATATATGAAAGAACAAAGAACCTCTCCTAGCTCACTCCCCCTCCCCTTCTGTGGGAGGTCCCAAGTCATAAAATGAAATGCAAATACCAGGCTTCAAAATTGTACAGATCAGGACAAAAGAACCAATGGAAATATGAAACATCCTGTGGTCTGAGCTGTATTATAATTTTGTGGTTCTTGCCTATAAATACCTGAAGCTTTTGTTCCTCAGGGCTCTCTGGTATTCACTGGTCCAGGGAGCCCGTCTGCACAGCTGGAAAAAAAAAAAGAAAATCCTCTTGCTTTTGCATCTGCTAGTGTGGTTATTTGAGTCCTGGGGTACGCTCTCCCGAGAAAGACCTTGGAGGTCTATTCAGAATGATCTTTTTAAAAGTTTTTAATTTTCATTTATCTGAGAGAGACACACAGAGAAAGAGGCACAGAGAGAGAGAGAGAGAGAGAGAGAGAGAGAGAGAGAGAGAGAGAGAGCATTTAGGCAGACCAGAGCCTCTTGCCACTGTAAAAGAACTCCAGACATAAGTGCCATGCTGTGCATCTGGCTTTAAGTGGGTACTGAGGAATCAAACCCAGGCCATCAGGCTTTGCAAGCAAGTGCCTTAAGCCACTGAACCATCTCTCCAGCCCCTGATTTTTAAACTGATTTTATAGAGTATATGTGTGTATAGAAACTCATGCTCAATTTCCATATTTTCTCATGAGGGTATATGATTTACCCTTCTCCTCTTCTTCTTCTTCTTCCTCCTCCTCCTCCTTTTCTTCCTCTTCATCCTTTTTTTTTCTTCTTTTCTGTGACATTCACTGCATAACACAGGCTGGCTAGTCCCAGGCTGGTCTCAAACTCAAGGTGATCCTCCCCCTCTGCCTCCCTAGTGCTGGGATTAAAGACATGCACCACCCCCACACCACATCCTCATTGTCACTTTTTTAAACTTTTTATTGACAGCTTCCATAATTATAGACAATAAACCATGATAATTCCCTCCACACCCCCACTCCCCCCTCAAGTCCACCCTCCATCATATCCCCCTCTCAATTAGTCTCTATTTTGTTTTGATGTCATCATCTTTTCCTCCTATGATGAAGGTCTTATGTAGGAAGTGTGAAGTTATGAATAGTGAGGCCATCTTGTGTCTGCAGATTGCATTGTAAGCATCCTCCCCTCCCTTTGGCTCATTTCATTTTCATTTTTGAGGCACAGAGAAGTTAAGCCACATGGACATTTCCGATGTCACTCCTAAAGTGACAGTTTTCTGACCCAGGTCCTAAGTCTCTCCTGTTTTGCTGACATGAACAGAAACCAGAGCAGAGCATGCAGCACTTGCCTAGCTTGCAAAGCCCTGGGTTCAGTCCTTACCAACACCCACACCCACCCTGCTAACTATTATTGTCAAAGTAATTTTCATACAGTAAGTAGTCTGGGAAATGTTTTAAATAGGTATGATGGGCATACCTGTAACTACAGCTACTGAGGAGGAGGATGCAGTAGGGTTGTGAGTTCAAGGCCCACCTGGGTAGCAAGACCCTGCCTCATAGTAGAAAGTAATAAAAGGGCTGAGGATATAGATCAGTGTTGAGTACTTGCCTGACATGTTGAAGCCCTAGGCCCCAAGTTCAACCCCTAGTACCTTGGGGGGGGGTGAGGCAGAGACTGTGTTCTGTCTACCCACAACCTCTCACAACCTCTGTACATAGTCCTCAATATTAGATGAGTGAGTGGATTATTGTTAAAAAATCAGGTTAACTTACTTTTTTTTTTTCAAGACAGGGTCTCACTCTAGCCCAGGCTGTCCTGGAATGTACTGTGTTGTCTCAAGGTGGACTTGAATTCATGGTGACCCTCCTACCTGTGTCTCTGAATGCTGGAATTAAAGGTGTGTGCCACCACTCCCGGCTTAATTTACTTTTTAAAAAAATGTTTTTAAAAATATTATATTTATTCATTTTCAAGCAGAGAGAGAGAGAAAAAGAGAGAGAGAGAGAGAGAGAGAGAGAGAGAGAGATTGAAAGCACCAGGGCCACCACCTTGTGGGTCTGGCTTATGTGGGTCCTGGGGAATTGAACCCAGGGCCTTAGGCACTGGAGGCAAGTGCCTTAACCGCTGAGCCATCTCGCCAGCCCTTAACTTACTTTTTTAAAAAAATATATTTTATTTACTTGAGAGAAAGAGAAAAAGGCACCTTGTGCATCTGGCTTTACGTGAGTACAGGGGAATTTGAACCCCAATACTTAGGCTTTGAGGTCAAGCACCCTGACTTCTGAGCCATCTCTCCAGCCCCTTAACTTGCTTTTTTAAGGTAAAAATAATAGATCCTATAAGGAAGGAACTACAAGGCATAGAGGTAAATTATTTACATTTTAACAGTTTTCAGAAAAAAAATAGATATGAAAATGTAATCTAAATCTAATAAAGTGCCTTCTCTGCACTTTATTGTGCAAATAGCAGCTACGATGTCCAAATGTTTATTCAACTCCCTTCTGCCTGGTGATGTTTCTATGTTCACAGTGCTCTTCCTCCTTGGTTCTGTGCCACCCTGCCCTTGGCTGGCATGATTCAATTTGTTTTGGTTTTAGTTAAGCTTTTTTCCAAACATGAGCTGCCCTTTGAGTTAACAATGGACACTGTGTGGATGTGCTGCCCCTGCTGGCCACAGGAACTCTCTGCTGTCTGTGCCCAAAAAAGTAATTCTCCTTTGTGGTGACTATGAAAAACTCTGAATTTTTGACACTTAGGAAGGTAACAACAATGATTTTGTTCCCCATGCCAATTCTCTAAAACCTCATCCAACAAGAAATAACTGGGGCTACTTTTACATGCAAATTGAGGAATAGGCTGCTCATCCCTAAAGCACCCTAGGGTGTTTTTGTGCTTGTTGTTTAAGGAAATGAAAAGAACTAATCCTTAATCTCATTGGCCAAAATATAAATTCCACCAGCATGTGAGAGATGGAACTGGAAATTCTACTTTTTGGAATTTAACTTAAAGGTGTACAAATGCAAAAAGATTTATACCAATAATCGTTTCTCTGCCTCAGTGGTAAAGAATGGGACATTATCCAATTACCCAAAAATTGAGAGTTGGCTGAAGAAATAATAGTATGCCCACATTATAAAAAATTATTAAATAATTTAATATTACAGGGCTGGAGAGATGGCTCAGCAGTTAAGGTACTTGCCTGCAAAGCCTAAGGAGCCAAGTTCATGTAATGCCAGATACACAAAGTGCACATGCATCTGGAATTTGTAGAGGCCCTGGCATTCCCATTCTCACTATCTCTCTCTCCTTGAAAATAAATAAAAAATTATTTAAAATTACAAAAGAAAGCCTGTGTGGTGGTTAACACCTGAAATCCCAGCACTGAGGTAGAAGATCACTGTAAATTTGAGACCAATCTGACCTAGAGTGAGTCAGATGGAGGCCAGCCTAAGCTACAGTGAGACCCTGCCTAAAAAATAAAGTCCAGAAGAGAACAATAGTAGTATAGAAGGAAATCTCCATGACAAATTTTTGTTGCTGTTTAGATCTCATTCTACCCCTGACTGACCTGAAACTCATTCTGTAACCCAGATTGAGCTCAAATTCACTGCAATTCTACCTCAACCTTCTGAGTGCTGGTCTTACAGACATGAGCTCAATACATTAAATAAAAAAATAAAGAGGAGGAGGAAGGAAAGTAGAGGGAGGAAGGCTTGGAGAGATGATTCAGGTTAAGGTGCTTGCCTGAAAAGCCTAAGGACCCAGGTTCGATTCCTGTTGTAGTTAACCTTTCTCTCATTGCTGTAACCAAAAACCTGAACAAAAGTGGCTTGTGGAGGAATGGGTTTATTTGGCTTATGGACTTGAGGGGAGACTCCATCCTAGCAGGGAAAACGATGGCATGAGCAGAGGACTAGACATCACCTCCGCCACAGCACTGGAAACAGCGGCAGGAAGGTGTGCCAAATACTGGCAAGGGGAAGCTGGCTTATAACCCCATAAGCCCACCCCCAACAACACAGCTCCAGCAAGGTTGTAATTCCCTAACTGCCATCAGCTGAGGATCAACTACCAGAACACATTCATTTGTTTGTGGGGAACCCCTGGATCCAGCCATGACAGTTCCCCAGTATCCATGTGAAGCCAGATGCACAAGGTGGTGCATGGGGTTCATTTGCAACAACTAGAAACCCTAGCACACCCCTTCTCTCTGTCTCTTGCAAATAAATGAATGAATGAATAAATAAATAAATAAGGCTGATCATAGGGAGCCTATAATCCCAGCACTTGGGAGGCAGAGGTCTGAGGATCGCCGTGAGTTCCAGGTCAGCCTGGGCTGGAGTGAGACCCTGCCTTGAAAAACAAGTTCATATCTATATATAATCTGCAAGCAGAGAGAGGAAGAGAGAGAATGAGGATTGATGCCCCAGGGCTTCCAGCAACTGCCACTGAACTCCAGACACATGTACGCATACGTACTTTGTGCATCTTGCTTCTTGTGGGCACTGGGGAATGGAACCCCTAACACTAGGCTTTGCAGGCAAGTGCCTTAACCACTGAACTATCTCTGAACCCCTGTATATGTATGTGTATGTGTGCATGTGTGTGTGTGGATATGCATGTGTGTGTGTGTGTGCGCGCATGTCAGCTTTATTTAGCACTCAGTTTTCTAGCACAATCTCTTGCCTCCTCTCTCATTATGTCCATCCACCATGAGGTGCTCACTAGAGCTGAGCAAAAACTGGCCCACGGGGCTGGCGAGATGGCTCAGAGGTTAAGGCACTTGCCTCCAGTGCCGAAGGCCCCGGGTTCAATTCTCCAGGACCCACATAAGCCAGAACCACAAGGTGGTGGCCCTGGTGTTCTCTCTCTCTCTCTCTCTCTCTCTCTCTCTCTCTCTCTCTCTCTCTCTCTCTCCTCTCTCTCTCTCTCTCTCTATCTGTATCTCTCTGCTTGAAAATGAATAAATAAAATATTTTTTAAAAATTGGCCCACGCCTTTAATCCTAGCACTCGGGAGGCAGAGGTCAGAGGATCGCTGTGAGTTCAAGTCACCCCAAGACTACATACTGAATTCCAGGTCAGCCTGGGCTAGACAAAGACCCTACCTCAATAAATAGATAGATAGATAGATAGATAGATAGATAGATAGATAGATAGATAGATAGATAAATAAATGGGAGACAGACTAATTGAGAGAGGGAGGAGATTTGATGGAGGGTGGATTTGACAGGGGAAACTGGCGGTGGGGAAACAATTATGGTTTATTGTCTATAATTATGGAAGTCATCAATATAAAGTCAAATTGCTTTTATGTACTTATTGAGAGACAGAGAGGCGTGAGTATGGGAACACCAGGGCCTCCATCACCTCAAACAAGCTCTAGACACATGGTGTCTTGCTTTACATAAGTACCTGGGAATCGAACCTAGGTCAGGCTTGTTAAAGAAGTGAGTTTAACTGCTGAGGTATCTCTCGCACCCAAAGGCTTATTTCTGATCACACCTCAGTAGATTATCCAAAATTCAACACTTAGCCTTAACTTCTAACATTCATCAGCATAAGACACAACTACTTTAACTTGCTTCAATTTTTCTTTCCCTTAGCTGAAAACGGACATTTTCATGACAGTGACATAGATTAGCTTCCATTTAAGTTCTAATTATATAAGGTTGAGTCATGAAATTGCTATCTTTGTAAGTGAAAATGACCAAGCATCCCCGGTTTCATATGGTTCAACTTAGTGTAAATATACTTGATGTATAAACCAATGCAATCCTCCTTCATTCTGAATCATTGTTAACAGTGACACAAAAATCTCTATGGTTTCCTGCTCACCTGTACAATACCCACCTGAATGCAGAACTCCTAGAAATTGCTGAATTGGCTGGGTGTGAGTGGTCCACGCCTTTAATCCCAGAACTCTGGAGGTTGACACTGTCTACAGTAAGACCCTGATTTGAATGGAGAGGAAGAGGAGGAGGAGGAGGAGGAGGAGGAAGAGGAGGAAGAGAAGAGGGGAAGGGGAGGAGAAAAGAAAAAAGAAAAGAAAAGCCAAGAATACTGCAAAGACTGCTGACGCTGGTATAATTTGGTGAAAGAACTACTTGCTTAGAATATGTGAGGCCCTTGGATGATCTCCCAACATGCACACACATACAAATAAACAATACTTTAATTTTTTAAAAAAATCAACAGAAAAAATTTTTTAAATTAAAAACCAATAGAGGAACTGGAGAGATGGCTCATCAGTTAAGGCACTTGCCTGCAAAGCCTAAAGACCTGGGTTCAATTCCCAATGACCCATATAAATAGCCAGATGCACAAAGTGGAGCACACATTGGTAATTTATTAGCAATGGCTGGAGGACCTGGCGTGCCCATTCTCATTCTCTCTCTCTCTCTCTCTCTCTCTCTCTTTCCCTCTGCTTGCAAATAAAAATTTTTTTAAACAATAAAGCTGGGCATGGTGGTGCACACCTTTAATCCCAGCACTTGGGAGGCAGAGGTAGGAGTATTGCCATGAGTTCAAGGCCACCCTGAGACTACATAGTGAATTCCAGGTCAGCCTACCTCAAACCCCCCCCCAAAAAAATTGAGAATTCTCCTAGAATAAACTTTATAAGCTCAAGAACAAAAAATAATAAAGGAAGAAATTGTGGTCTTGCAGAGAATGAATGGTAGCCAGCACACTATTCACGGAAAATTACAACAAATTATAGATTTGGGCCTTTAACATAATTACATTGTTAAGAGTAAAATTAGAAAATCTCAAGGCAAGAGGGAGTTAGTCATTAGTAGAAGGAAGTAGAAAAATAAAATATCTACCCTAGAATGGTATGCTGGTATGAGCCTCTCCCACCTCACCCTTTCCTGTACTCTTGCCTCTGTTTCCCGTAATCTTGCATCTACGGTTAAGCACAGAAAGTACCAAGAATGTCCTGACAGATCGGTTTTACAGATATGGAAAGAATGTGCAAATGTTCTGGTTACTGGAAAAACCTGTAAAATTCCACGAATTGTGATGTATTTACTTACTACTATAAAAGGTCTGCTAAGACTTCGCTCAGGGCTCATGGCCTCTGTCCTGCTTGTGGACATGCATTGAACCCCAGCATGCTTGGTATCTTTTAATAAAACAACATGAAACATGAAGAGATGCCCTTGAGAACGGAAGAGAGTTCTGGCCAAAGAACTGTTTGTTTTCATCTTATTTGTGATCTCTAATTTCTGGTTCATCCCTCAGCCTATGGCTAGAACAAATTAAAAGTCCATTTATGAAGGAAGCCACCATTGTCCCTGATATAATCCTGAATACTTCAGAGGCTATTTGGGAGCTGACACTGTCTCTCTTCTTCATCCTTTTATATTTTAGGTCACTTTTTCCTTGGCTTCTTGTTGATGTGGTCTTATCTGCATGGATTCCTGCTCCTTCAGGACAAAAGAACTTCAGAGGAGGTGAGTCACAGCTAAGATGTGCAATGCATTTACCTTACTCAGGGGGAGAAGGAAGAGAACTCCTCTGCTGGGACTTTCCCAAGGTGACTGTCATGGTGGCCTACAGTAAGTAACAGATCTGTTTCACTTGCCCTAATTCAGTGTGTAGGAATCAGGACAGGAGGTGGCTTCAGCTTTTCAGCCAGAAGTCCACCCATTGGTTAGTTAAGTCAATCAGAGAGCCCTGTGGTTGATGCACACCTTTAATCTGGGGAGGATCACTGTGAGGTCGAGGCCAGCCTGAGACTACAGAGTGGCTCCCATGTCAGCCTGGGCTAGAATAAGACCCTGCCTCAAAAAGAAAAAAAAAGAGCCAGGCACGTTAATCCCAGCATTTTCAGAAGGCAGAGGCAGGAGGATTCCCATGAGTTCAAGGCCAGCCCAAGACTACAGAATGAATTCCAGGTCAGCCTGGACTAGCGAGATCTACCTCAAAAAAAAGAAAAGAAAAAAAGGAGAGAGAGAGAGAGAGGAGAGAGAGAGAGAGAAAGAGAGAGAGAGAGGAGAGATCAAGGGCTCTATTAGTAAAGTGCTTGTTTTGCAAGCATCAGAGCCTGTTTGATCCCCAGACCCATGTTGGAAAAACAAATCCTTGTGGAGCTAGAGAGATGGCTCAATGGTTTAGGCACCTGCCTGCAAAGTCTAACGATCTGGGTTCAATTCCCCAGAGCCCACATAAGCCAGATGCACAGGGTGGCGCATGAATCTGGAGTTTTCAGTGGCTGGAGGCCCTGGTGCGCCATACTTGACCTGACCCGTGGGCCTAGTCAACAAAGGTCACGAGGGGTACCCTAGCCTGGATGAGTGGGAAAGAACGGGAGCGAGAGATGAGACCAAGACAGGAGTCTGATCCAGGTCTGTTTATTGCAGTCAACAGGCGAGCTTATATGCTAAGAACAAGGAGGCAGCTGCTTTCACTTTGCACAACGTATAAGTTTTCCAAACCCTGTTGCCATAGGTGGTCTTACTGGAACTGTTTGTGATTAGCTGCAGTGGCTTGTTTCAGGAAACACATAACATTGCTAGATTTCCACATAGCTCAGGGTCAGCAGTGGGGCAATGCCTCAGATCCCAACAGGTCCTCCTTTTTTTTTTTGTTTGTTTATTTGTTTGAGAGCATATGTTGTTTTTGTGGGCTTGTAACCTACTCTCGGGGGGAGCAGAGGTCCAGACCCCTTCTTGTTGGTAAATTTACATTTGTTGCTTTTGCGAGGGATAGGGAAGAGTTCTTCTATCGGCAAGAAACCCTTATGCAGTTGGACATGGCATCACAAAAGGTCCCAAAAGCAAGCATTTAGCTGCCTTTTTGCACTCATCAGTGCACCCCATGTGGTAGGTGCCCAGGGTGCTTAGGCCCATGCCCCCGGAACTCAGGGCAAGGTTCCCATAGGTTTTATGCTCTCAATGGCTTCAGCCTCAGCCAACCTATGTTAATGGACCTGTATGGATCTAGAGGCCACCGTATCCACTTGCAGAGAGTTAACAAAACTTATAGTATTTGGTTAAATAAACAGGCCAAGAAAACATAAGAGAAAGCTCCCTTTATGAGACAGAGAAATTTATGAGACAAAGAGTCAGGAGCCTACCTTCTTAAGGCCTGGGTCAGCAGTCTTTCTACTCCATTGCCATGTGGGGAAGAGGGCCCACTTCCTCTAGGGAAGCTAGTTTTAAGTCCTCCCCAGGTGAGTTAGAGGGACAGCTGATTGGTTCATATCTGACCAATCAGTTTTGGCACCTAGGTTGTAGCTCTAACTAGACACCTGCCCCTCAAGGGGAGGTGGGCTGCCTCTGCCGAGAGGTCTGACCATCACAATCCCCCTCTGAAGAAATAACCCTAACTGCTGTTAGGGTACTGGGGTGTGAATTTTGGGGAAAAAAAGCATCAGAAAGTGCATACACATTTAAGAAACAAGAATTAACAATACCATTTTTGAACCTACTAAAAAGCAAGGCAAGCTTAATAGTAACAGAAGAAGTACATATATGTTTAAGAAAAGAGAATTAACAATATCCTTTTGAACCTTTTAAGAAGCAAGACAATCTTAATAGTGGGAGGGGTTAAAAGATGAGCTTGGCAAACTCCTGTGGGGTTTCACTCCTAAACTCTCACATATTCCACACTCTCTTGAGGACACACCAACTGCTGTTGGGAATGGGGACGAAGAAGTCTCTCTCTCATCTATTTCCTGCTGAATAGGACACAAAGTTATTGCAGCTGGGGGTATCCCTCAGAGAGGGGAGGGTCCCTAGATAAGGCCCAAGAGAGACCCCTAAGCCATATATAACATTGCCAAGATTTTGTCCTGTCTCACATTGTGAGGCAGGAGGTGGGGTAGCTGCCCCCAGAAATGGGGACTATTCCACATAGGGTGTCCAGTGGAGAGGGATTTAGTGTCAGGTTGCTGTCCACCATGGAAACTCAAGACCCATCCCCAGAATTGCTTATCGAATGGCATCGTAGCATCTGATATGGTCTGAGATGGTTCCTGTATGGCTTGCAAAGCATATGACATGTATTAATAGATATACAGTAGTTAATCTTAATAACAGCACAAGTGTCACCTAGGGTAGGTATGAGGGCATTTAGAGCCCTGTGATTTTTCTCATTATTAGAATTTAGAATTTAGCAATTTTCGTAGTAGTATCTTCTCCAATGGAAGGAATAAACATGCCTGACAATACTCTGTATCTAAATTTGTAAATAAGTTGAACATGTTAAGGTATTTATTTACCTTGTCTTTCCTATATTTAAGGAAGTTTTAAAATATATTTTTCAATTTTTCCTGGGGCAAGCCAGGGACAGAGATTGGTGTCACAAAACTCCTTTAGTGTCAGTGGGAGCTGTTTAGCACATAATTATTTTAGAATTATGTTAGAAACCATTTGATGGATGGAGGCTTATGACATTTAGTCTTAGGATTAGAATTATTATTTTATATCCTTGGTTATAAATTTCTCTCTGAGGGTTTAAGACCTAGTATAAAGCCAAGATTTAACAAGTATGTCCTTTGGGGTGTCCCCTGTAGTCTGGAATTTCAAATTAGTCCCAAATCTAAGAAGACACATAGTGTGTTCTATGTGTTTTCTTAGAGCAAGGAGAGTTCCTTCCAGAATTGGCCATGACCCACAATTCTGAAGATACTCTCTCCGAGCTTGAATTCTCCAGCTCCCCCTAGCATGTGTCCTATATCAAGGCATATGGAAGCACCCTGAGGCATGAGTCAGACAGAATGGAGATACGCAGACCGTTTTAAATTCTTCTGACTGTTCGGCTAGGGAGATGACAGGGGACCTTGGATGTAGGTCCCTTGTCTATGCGTGTTTCAGGGTGGCATTGGAACTATGGCCCTATTGCTTTCCTTAAGGAAAATCTATAATTATCTTAAGTTCAGGGATGTGAGGCCTGGTTTAATACCATGAGCTGAGATTAAGAATGTTACATCCAGTAAATAATAGTTACTGGCATCTCTTATAAAAGGAAATTGAGTCTGTCTTTCTTTACTGTATCTTTCTCATCACCTTCTCTTATCACTTACTCATTACATTCTATCATCCTTTCAAGGTCCCTCTGCAATCAGTTCTATATTTCTCTCAGGTATTGAGAGAAATCTTTCTTCAAAAACATTCTTACTTTGTACCTTCTAAAAAATACCATTCGATATATTCTCTCAGTAAGTTACACTAAAATTCCTTCTCATTAGCACCTCATAACATATCTAGCATCACAATTTCCTCTTATCCCCATTATATAGAATCACTGTTGAGACATGAATTAAAAGGGAAGTAACCATAGAAGGGAGAATAAAGTTATATTAGGTGTTTTTAATAACTTAATTACCTGATTTCCATAAGAACAGCTCGAAATTTTAAGCAAGCCTAATGATGGAACTAGTATTAAATATCCTTTTTCCTTAATCCGTGGGTTGATTACTTCAGATAACTAGAATTAGAAGTCACTGAGCCAAAAACTATAACTGGAGCGATCAAGTCCAGTGGTAGCAGTGGTCAGTTTACATGGTCTCACAATCAAAAGAACAGTTGCACTCTGTTTATAAAAAATCAGGCTAGAGAATCATTTAGTACTTAAAGCTGACCTATGGTGGTCATTCCTCTAAAGCTTGTTATGATTAGTCCTTTTGCAAAAAAAAAAAAAAACCCAAAGCACTTACTATATTTACCAGAATTTAGGTGTAGGTCCTTTCCTTTCTAAGGATGCCAAATGAGTATAACCATTGAAAAGTGTCTCTAACCATTGAACAACCTGGTCCTTAACACACTTATAAGAAAGGCACTTTTTAGGGATTTTTTTTCTTTTAGAAGCAGCAGAAAACATATAGCACTTACAAAAGAAAATGTCTCTAACCATTGAGCAATAGATGGGAAAGGAAACCCCATGTCTTTCTCTTTGACTCAGTTTACCTACATAATCATGGACTTCAGCACCACAAGGAAGATATAATTCTCCTTGTATATTTATTTCCTTTACATTCATCACAAACCAGTTGGCAAGACGGGTTTATGAGGAAGTATTGGGAAATGTGTCTGTTTCTGGGATTTGGCAATAGGAGGAGCTCTGTCCTGAAGCCAAAAGCCAGTGGAGCACAAAAGTATATGCTCCTTCTATTGTTAAGTCAATGAGCCCTAAAATCTGTAACTGGCTTTCATAGGAAAATTGGCATCCAACACATGATTGTCTAGACACTTAGTTTCTTATCCTTTATAGAATTTAGAGAAATCATACCAATTTGATTTAACCCTTACCTAATAGATCCTTTTCTAGTATTAAAAGAATTAGGCACTTCTTGTATGTAACACCTCTATGAATATAATTTTAAGAAACTGACAAACCATATAATATTTATTAGCACATACTTATAGATTTTATAATCTTTGGGGAAGATATCTCCTGTTACTAATTTCATGTTGCACATTTTGAAACAGTATAGGCAAAACACAATGATCTCTAAGACAAGCTACATTCACATTTACCATATTTGAGAATGTTACCTTTGAAATATTTGAATATATATGACAATTCACCCATTGGTAGAATTTTCAAAACTGATCGGGGTTAATCTGGGAAGACAAAAAGTCTGTATCATAGTTAAAATCAAACATGGTAGAATCAGGAACAACCCAGAAGGAAATTTTTATTAGTCCATTAAGCATTTTGTCATCCTCCTGTCTCAGCTCTGTGAAAATACCACATGTGTTACAAGGCTTAATTCACTCTGAACAAATGGTTCCATAGAAAGGCTTCATAATTGATTAGAAATTACATTAATTTCAATTTATCCTTAAGCCATTTTTGTATTTATATATATTTATCAGTAACTTAAAAGTTCCCATTTATTTGAGCATCTCTGCAGGGCAGAGAGAGCATTGTCTTTGGTCCCATCCCCCCTGTGGCCTGGCTGGCCTCAGGGACCAGTTGAGCGTGGCCTCAGTCACACCTTATGGAGGTATGCAGACATACCTTTTTCTGGCAGATTAGAAGAGAAGATCATGTTATTAGCCTGTATTTTAGAATCATTCCAGTAAAAAAAAGAAAGCAAAGAGAGTTTCTGACCCTTTTGAAATTAAAAAGAAAAAAGGTTAGCACCCTTGGCTCCATGGCAAATCTTTTTTCCTCAGCCACCAAGGCAAAAAAAAAAAAAAAACTGCCTGGGAGGGGGGAATTTGAGTCGCTCAGCCCCACCTAGCTGCCAGCCTCTGGAGCAAGGGCATGCCCAGGGTGTCCTCAAACCAGTTTGGTTGCTTTTTGGCTGTCTTTTCCCTCAGCCTCAGGGACTGAATTTGCATTTCAGAGAAGGGAGAAAAACTAAAAATTATAAATTGTGGATCCACTGTTTTTGAATAGTTCAGGATCAGTCTAAAGTCTGTGTTATTTAGGAAGTTTTGATCCACAGTGCTTGCAGAGGTTGTGTTCCAGGTTAACTTTCTGTCATATTCCTGCCAGGGAATGCAAGGATGTCCCAGGTTACTCTGCCTGCAGTGAGACATTTTTGTCCTTGGTGTCCTATCTAGAGGCTGCCTGGAGCTGCCCACGTGGTCCCCTGAAGGCTGTTGAGAAAGGATTCAGGTTCCACACCCTTTGCTTCAGGGATTTCCCAACCAAGGAAAGATCTTGGTTTTATCCAGCAAGCAACAGAAAGGAAATATTTTCACCAGCTTTGATGACCACTTCCACCTCTGGAAGAGAGTGTCCGACTTGCAAAATCTCACTAATTGCACTCCAGTAGGAAAAAAATCTCTACTGGGACTGATACAGGTTGCTGATACTTAATATTCATAAGCAACACACACACACACACACACACACACACACACACACACAGAGTTTTTGAATCCTCCTTTCCCCCTCCTCCTACTCTGAGTTCTTGTCCTCTAATGCCAAAGACTGTA